>CM075289.1:13596287-13726519 GCA_037672795.1 Lagerstroemia speciosa | reverse complement strand
CAACAGTCGACCTCTTTTGCAGCTGGATGGCATTACTAACTGGCACCCTTAAAAAGCTGAACATCCTGCTGCAACTCAAGGAGATGATTCAAAGGTTAAATCTGTAAATATAAAATACCTCTTCTGCATTAGAGGACATAATCCTTTCTTTTCTGTAAACGTGAGTCTAGCTCAATTCTTCATTAGTAGTTCCTTCTTGATCATCTGGGCCCTCTGATATTGGATGGGTTCAGTGTGGACATCCCATAAGGGTCAATGCATGAAGACTGTGAAGACAAGTAAAAGCAAAATTCTTATTCCACAATCAACTTGCATCAAACACACAGCATACAATTAAAATGGGGAAAAGCAATAAGTTAGTGAGTAAGAGCAAATGCACCAAAATGCAAGTACAAATATCCAACTAAACATGAAAGTAGATAGGCTACTATATGTTCAAAAGGACAATTAAAGGAATTCAGAAAACCTGAAATAGTTCAGCACAACCATGATATGCTAAGGTTTCTCTGATAAGCCTGGATGAAAAGCAAGGTAAGGTCGACCCCATGCTCGTAACCTGCACGCAAAGGATATAATATCAGATCTTTCAAGTAATTTTGAAAAAGGGCCATTGTCTCTCGTTAATAATAAATCTAGCAGAATGCTATGCAGAGATCTTCACCTCTCCAACATCCTCTGCCCAAGCATCTGAATCTCTGGGCGAAATTGGAGAGCATGGAAGGCCACCCTGCATCTCAGCCTCTGGAGTTCATCCATTTTTTTTGGAAGGATTGACTGGAGAATGTAAGTAGTTTTAATGAGACTTAAAATGTTTCTGACATTTGATAGCTACAAGTTAAGAATACTAAGTAGGAAAATTGAGTAAAAAAGATGAAAACCATTATCGATTAACTATGTGTCCTTCCTCAGAGGGAATAGGGCAGTCCTTGATTGCCTTCACTTCAACTATGGACATTGTCTTATGAATTCAATTTCCTTTTATACATAGCATGACATAATGATGTATCAAGAGAAAAATTAAACAAAGTTCAGGGAAAAAATTTGGCTCTTTGATGAAGGCAACACAAACAAGAAGATTTTGTTTCAAGTAGAAAACTGCTTTCAAAAATTAATTGTGTCTTTGGGCTGAAAAATTCAACTCAAAGCATTTACCACACATCAAAATGATCAGTATTTTTACATAAAAACTGATGTATTACAGAAAGACAAATATAGGACGCCAGCCTAATGGCAACTAATCAGCATCATCTGCCTTCTGATGAAAGTATGTAATGCACAACAACGTCCAAATTAGGCAAAATATGTTGTCTGAGTAAACTGAAAGCATTGTTCATGAAAAATACAGAACAACTGGGATGGCCAAACTACCTGCAGACCTCCTCCATCAGCAAGAATCAGCCCAATAACCTTACCCTTCTTTAGCTTGGGTAGGACTTCCTTAATATAATAATTTGAAGAAGCATAACTTTTTGGCCTAAAAATAGGAAACTCATTCCTTCTCCTGGCTGCCTTCAAATTTGCTGGCAAGCTCTTAACAACACCGACGTCATTCTTAAGATATGTTATGAACTGCTCCTCATTGTAGAGATATGAAAAACTCTTAAACCTATAGCTGCAGTGTTTGTACAAAAAAGGAAGATTGTAAGGAATTTATCAAACTTGACATGAAACCATTGTAACAACCGTCACAAGTACCTTATGCCTTTTGAACAAGTAGATTCTTGAATTCTGGAATGACAAGTGTAGCGTTTAGAAGCCTAGATATGGCAACAAGGTCACAGATCTAAGACATTAACAAAAAAGTTATGGATTATTATCAAAAAGAAAGTTATGAGTACTCCAGAAAATTATAACGCTAAGAATCTTATGGATATCTGCGGCCCATACTGATGGTCTTATCTTCTCAAACCCACCAAAAACCTTGGCATATATGAAACGACTGTATTTTTCACTAGGAGCTGTCATATAAGGAGCAGGACTGATCAGAATCAGTGGAGCAACTTGATCATTCTTGGAGAGAATTATTGTCACTAAAACTACTTTCAATTAATCAGACCTGCAGAAACTTTCCAACATTTCAAGATAATGAAAGCCTGTTGTCATCTCATATGTGTATTAAAATGCAAGCACCTGAAGATTTATGCAATGGAGGAATTCTGATCTGAAGAATAAAATTCCCAAGATGCATTTATAACATTATAATTCAGATCATAGTATCCTCTACTGAATATAACTTAGCAGAAGGCTTCGCTGTAGGGACAACCTCTAAGGAACACAAGAAAGGCTAGCATTTCTCAGTTACCGCACACAAGAGGCAACTATGAGAAGGTTTCCGTTTATGGATAGCACTTGAATGTCTACAGATCATATAGTTAGTTTTGTGTAACATCACGGATCCGACTAGTAGTCCTCATTGTTTTACCAAGTTAAATTAACAAAGCTACAAATATGCAGTCCATGGCCACTGAAGTGAACTCTGCTGCCAAACCGTCAAAATTCAAGTTGAGTGACGGCAAATTGACTTAAAATCGACATGGAGTCTAGATTTGACAGACTGTCCGTGCTCAGAAATCAGGGGATTGAGAAGCTTACTGAACGAAACTCTCCTGGATAACTTCGTCGATGATTGGCATAAGGATGCAACGATTCCAAAGGCTTCACTCGTCCCCACAGCCGTTTATTCCTCAAAATCTAAAAAGATACCGACGAGGAAAAACACCTATGCACCGATTACATAACCAACAACACGTACAGTGTGGAATTGAAAAGATGAGAATCGGAGCTCACTCGCATCCCCGGCATGTTTGCAAATTCTTCTCGTAATGCTGCCATGGCACTGTACTGAACAAGACGGACACTCGATTTGGCGATGGAGAGGTGCAGCAGAAGGAACGCGGCGGACATAATCAGGACGAACAGAGCGAACCATTTTATCTTCGACCTGAACACCATCTTCGATCATCACGCACCTCCGCGGACGCGCCTGTCAGTGCAACCATGACTCTGTGGGGGTGGCTTGCAATCATGACTCTGGAGGTGGCAGGCGGAGCCTGCGATGGGAGCTGGGGGCTGAGAAGCATAAGCATACACACATTCAATTTTTTCTTTTTCAGGGCAGTTCCGGTTAGAAATAGCCGGTTCAGGTTTTGATTTGGAACCGGCGGTTCCCATTTTTGAGGCAAGTGGAACTGGCCCTAAACCTTACATCTCACTGCTCGGGGACGGTTCGGATTCGAGTTCGGTTCCTATTTTGATCGGTTCCGGGCCCAAACCGGCTCGTGGCCACTACTAGCTTAAAGTAATAACAAGATGGTGATACGCCTTACGCACGAAATTGGCAGCAATATGCTCTATCGTAAAAAGGAATAGTTCAAATCAAATAAAAATGAAGTAAAATCTAGAAATTAAGAGAGTTTTTAGTAAATAAAATAGATTTTTTGTGAAAGTTATGAACGTCACAAGGAGTCGCAAAATTTTAAAAGAGTGAAAAGAGATTGTATGGTTAAGAAAATAGTATAAAACAATTAAGAGAATTGTAAAAATAATTAAAAGAATTTAAGAATTAATAAAACTAAATCAGCTCATTTTTTATTATTTTATTCTAAATTAAACTGGATCATTTATAAATTAAATTTAATAAATGATATTTTTAAAACTTAAAAAGAGATTAAAATTATTTTAAATTTACTTAAAATAATAGAAAATATAAATGCAAGAACCCAGTGCTATTAAGTTGTCATATGTTTAACTTCTTCATTTACAAATTGTTGTCCTATTTTTCAGTATATACCACCTAATTTTGAGTGTTTAATGTACTAATTCATATTTGAGCCGATTAGTTCACTGGAGACTAAACTCTTGTACATTGAATTTTCTTTATTTACAATATTCGAACTCAAGATTTTGCTTAATAAAATATATGTCGAATAACGTCAATCAATCCACGCTGGGTGTTATCCTATTTAACTTGATTCCATATTACATGAAAGTGTTAAGAGTTAAAAATAGCACATCTCTTCAATCATTTTTTTAAAAATAGCACCAATTTACACAAAATTAAAAAAATAGCACCAATTTAAGTGAAATTTCACATTTGCCCTTGAGCTCCCTCCCTCCCCCTGGAGCTCCCTCTCTCCTCTGTAACCTTTCCTCCATTTTCTTCTTCATCTTTTCTTCGTAGCTCCCCTTGCTTGCCTCTTCTTCCTCTTCCTTCTAGAGCAAGTGTTGGGTGACGGCGCGACGGGCGTCGGGTGAGGCAACACGCAACGGGCTTCGAGCAATCGGCATTGGGCGACAGCGCGACAAGCGTTGGGCGACGAAGCGAAGGTCGACGATGCGCTAGGCGACGGGCATTGGTGCTACAGGCGGCGACGACAGTAGGAGGAAGAAGAAGGAAGAAGAAAGAAGAAGAAAAAGACGATGATGATGATGAGAGAGAGAGTTTCAGGGTGAAAATGATGATAATATTTAGAGAATTATGAAAAAAATTAGTAAAGAGAATATATATAGCGGTGTTATTTTTGAAAAGTATTATAAAATTGTATTAGTTTTGAAACTCATTATTTTATTGGTGCTAAAAGAATTTTCACCTACTACCTAAAATGCTCAACACTAATCTTATACATAATAATAATAATTGTGTAAGATTAACATCTTAAAAAATGAAAAAGAAAAGTACAGGGACACTTATGAGGCAATTGAATGTGAAAGCCCGAACATTACTTAGCAGATGTGGGAGCGATTGTCACTACTGTTGCCATTATTTTTACTGTTAAGAAATAGAAAGAAATTTTAAAATTTTAAAATTTTAAAAAATTTTAGAAGAATTCAAAAAAATTGGAGGACTTTTATTTCCTCAATATCCTTTGCTCCTATCGCATCATTTCTTTTTTCAAGTCAAACACTTTCATTTTCTCTTCTTTTCCTCCCCCAACTTTCCTTTTATTTCTAATTAATCCATGCCTATCGCGGGTAGAAAATAGACAAGATAATTTCAAAATTTTCAAAGAAGAAAAAATAAAAATTATTTTATTCAAAATGAAAATTTATCATATTTTGCAAAAATTAATTTTCTAAAAATTTTTAAAAAATTTAAAAATAATAATTTAAGAAAATGGTTTAAAATGCTAAAAATATTGAAAAAAGGTACAAAAATAGTAAGTCTTATAAAATACAGAAAAAAGTAAGAAAAATATTTGAAATTTTAATAAAAACATTTTTCCAAAATTTTATGAAATATAAAATAAGAAAATAATTTGAAAAATGTTAGAAAAATAAAAAAAATCATAACAAAGAAAATAATTTTCCCAATGTATGTTCTGTCCGTCCATAGACTCGAATCCTAAACTTTTGCTTAAGAGAACCAAGTGCCAAATCATCTTAACTAACTCACGTTCCTAAGCATTATTAAATATCCATTAACTGATTGAAAAATCACCACATGCATTTCCTTCGGACGTATTCATCCTCAATAAATACAATAAACAAACACAATTTAAACAGTCAAGTGTACCAACTTGGGGTTGACCTAATAGTTCCCTCATCATATCCTTAAATGGGGGATCCCAGAATCGAATATCAGGTTGGGAGAGTCAACAGGAATTTTCCCGATCGCAGATTAGTCTGGAGGTGCGGTTCGGCTTGCCCGGAGATAATGCGTGATGTAAACTAAGGAAAAAAAACTTGCCCAGAAAACTAGAAAAAAAATTTTTAATGACAGATTTTATAAGAGCGAAATAAGACAATTTTTAAAAAAATATTAAAAAAATCAATAAATTTTAGAGAAGATGACAACGAGGTCCTATATCTTATAAGTGAATTTTAAATGCATCAAAATAAAATATAAAGTCATATTTATTACTTGTCGTTATAATATTCAGTCATTACCATTACCTTCCGTTAAATGGGAGCTCATGCGGCACATTTTAATGTGATGTGTCAATTTTGTGTGCTGATGTGGACATTTTTAATTCCACGTGGACAAAGGATTTGAAAATATTATTTTTTTGGGATAGATACAATTATTTTTTACGCTTGATCTATCAAATTTTTAAAATTATTACTTTGAAAGTAAAAATAATAATATTTCAAACTCCATTGTACAAGTTGGATTAAAATATCCACTTCAACATAAAAATTGACACACTATATTAAAACGCGCCATGCCAGCGCCTATTAATGGCATGTGACAGAAAAGACTCAATATTACAACGGTGGGTAACAGATGTAACTTTATGTTTCATTTTTGAAACATTTATGATTCACTTGTAAGATCTGACAGCCATATCGGACTCTCCTCAGCATTTTCTCGTAAATTTTGTACAAGAGTTTATAGGTTTTCACAAGTAAAATCCATCCCCGGCATTGCCCGTTCGGTGTTTGAGTTCGGCATTGCTTCCAGGGCTGCCCTTCAGGCTATTGAGGACGATAGAGAATCATGTTCGGTTTGACAGATATAACGGTGCGCATCGACTAAGACTGAGTTTGGGAAAATCAAACAATAAGAGGGTCGCCTTACACTTTTAAGCTTGGTCTCCAGGGTTTCGCATTCGCTTCTCTTTGTAATCAAATATAGAGGTCATTTTGATTTATCGTAGAGAAACAGGGTTTCCTGGATGATTATGTGGAGAAAGTCTTGCGTGTAACGAGGATGCCACATTACAGTACTGATATGGTGTCACGAGTCCATCAAATTAAGTTATTTTTATGGTTATTTGATCCCTTTAATTAGGGTTTTTTTCCTTTTAGATTTTATCAAAAATATCATAATAACTATATCTTTTTGGCTCGTGACACCACGTTAGCGTTGTCACGTGGTATAACCGTTACACACATGACTCTCTTGATTATGTGGGTACGTATCTCGGCTATAATATAGCTATGGAGGGAGAGATTCGTACATAAGTTCAGTTTATCACGTCATTATTGAACTCTACCAATAAATATTTAATAAATAAATCTGTTAAATATTTATTGCTATATTATAGCTATATTGACTACAATATAGATATAGATGGATGTAGTTCCAGTTGAATTGGTTTCACTGCATGGTTCGTACTATGATGATACGTAAGATAGTCTGTCCCTTCGCATGGGACAAAGCAATAAGTACAAACATACGTGTGTTGTTACTCCCGCTAGATGCGGTTTCCTCAACCCCAGAACCAGATGAGTTCTTCGTTTAAATCAATTTTGATTGACTCAACGTGTCCATGATGCCAATATAATATTTTGATTTTTAGAGACAATTTGATCAGGTGGTGTACTTTGTCGGTAACTGGATGACAAGTTCTCACCCATCCTCCGCTACGTGCACGTACACGAATAAAACTCAAGAAACTAGAACGTTAACCCCTTATACAGTGATAGTATGTAAAATTTCTGTATGTGCCACCGGATATCCAGAATTTCATCGAGACCCATTGAACTGAATTCGAGTTGGGATCAACCATTAGAGCAGGGATCGTTTCACTCTGTTAAAATGTATATTCATATACATATACATTCACTTACATGCAATGTGAGTCTAAACATTTCTAATTCATTTGCATATTGAACATAACGAGCAGAAACTGTCCGCACGTAATGTTATTACGTGGCAGTGTTTGTATTATAATACTAATCAATAAAATTGAGTTACTATTAGCGGACACTTAAATGGAGTGCTTTCCCAGTTTAAGAATTCATCTCCTCACACCTGTGAGTTTAATCCCTCGGGGCCTTAGGGGGCACAACCCCCACCCACACAGTGAGCTCAACTTTGCGTGTAACGGTCTGATGGGTGCAGGAGGATTTAACTTCCGTCATTAAAAAAAAAAAGTTATTCTTAGGGTTGCCTTTTTAGGGTTTTATGAGAAAAAAATTACTAAAAATAGCTTAATATTATTGATTGGCAATATCACTTGTCCATTAACTACAAGACTTCCTCCACACGGTGGAAAGAGTCTTGTGTGTAATGAATACACCACGTGACAATACTCACGTAGTGTCAGGATTAAGCTATTTTTGGGATATTTTTATTAGAACCTAAAAGGTTAAAAAAACCTGAAAATGACTTGATTTAACTGATTCGTAATACCACATCAACACTGTCACATAGTATACATGTTACATACAGTACCTGCAAGACTCTCTTCCTAACGAGAGCCCATGTTCGAAATAATCACCTGATCTCACAAAACCACTATATATATATATATAGAGAGAGAGATAAACTTACGTACATCAAGCTGAATAATGTGCCACTTGTGGGAAAACCCTAAAAAGTCGAAGCCACCCTACAAAAAGAAAAAGGTGAGACCGGTCAGCAGTCAAAGAAGAGAATAATTTTTTAATAAATAAAATAAAGAACACCGGCAATGACAAATAAGTCATCCCATCATATAATGTACGAGTTTTCATACCTAACCGTAAATATATCAGATAAATTAAGCATAACACCAATAACTCCGCCAATATATAACGACAAAAACCTAATATGGCCAAAAAAAAAAAAGGGTCGGTGTCCACTGACTGAGCTCGGTGGATAACATTGGAGATCCCTATTGCACCTGAAAACGAGGTGGAAAGATTAATCGCACTTGTATGGTACCTGAAATCGACAAGCTCAATCAAATATATCTCGAACCCTCCAATGTTTTTTTTTCAGTGATTGAAGCAAGTTCACCAAGTATTTTTGTATAGAAACTCGTAAAAAAAAATTTAATTAAAATTCATCTCAACTCAAAATCAATATTTAGACAGTGCAACGAATTAAAGTTCCTTCAAGAAAAAGTATTTTACAAGAAAATCCTCGACGGTTTAAATTATTCAGATCGGGACATAACCCTTGGATGTCAACGGCAATTACCAGCGTTAAACATCCGCATGGCGATCATAATTGCAAGCGTTTTGCAGTATAAGAGTGTTATCACGTGTTTTAATATTTACATAATGATATAAATTAATAAAATTAAGTTATTTTTAAAATTTTTTTATTAAATCTTAAAAATAAAAAATAATCCTAAAATTATTTAAATTTGATTTGTGGGTATCACTATATAGGTTACACACAATTCTTTCTATTTTTTTGAGTATCCGGAATCTCATGACCCCGAGTTATTCACTTTTAAGCTATTATTAGTCTATTAGGGATTAAAATATGCCTAACAATAAATTTTTTATTCGCAAAATTCGAATTCCTTCTGAGATCCAGGAGCATTTGGTCCATCGAAATTCCTAATTCATGTTCATGGAGTTGGAGGAAAATACTCAAACTAAGAAACATTGCATGGGAAGTTATTTCTTGCAAGGTTGGCACTAGTGACTCCTTATTCTTCTGGTACAATGAATGGGCTTCTTTGGGGCTTTTGTGCTCCATCTTTCCCAAGAAAGAGTCACTTTTCCCTCTATTAATACTCAGTCCAAACTATCCAGAGTATACTTTGATGGCTCCTAGCATTGGCCGAGATGCTCTAACCCCGATGTGGTATCTCTCTTGCCTTCAATTCAAGCCTCTGTAAACTTATCTGTTTCTGACTCCTTTTTGTGGAAGTCTAAATCGACTATTAGAATCTCAGATATTTTGGAGGATATTCGGTGTAAGAATCGTAAGGTCTCTTGGCACAGACCTCTCTGGTTTCAAGACCATATTCCTCATATTTCTTTTATTTGTTAGTTAGCTATTCATAACGGACTAGCAACAAAAGGTATTATCTCTCGCTAGAAGCAATTGCCTCATCTTCTTTGCGAATTTTGTGGCCTTGAAAATGAAACTAGAAATCACATATTTTTCTCTTGCTCAATAATCAAGCAAATCTAGTCTTCCATTTTGGTGGGCTTAAATGTATCAAGGAATGTTGGGGACTGGTTTTCAGAGTTCGACTGGTCAGTCAGACATAAAAAAGGAAGATCAGGTCACTCCACAATTTATAAATTGGCTATCGCATGTTATATATACATTGTTTGGAAGGAAAGGAATCAACGGATTTTCCAGTAAGGCCCCAAATCTACCCTTGACAACTCTGCTACAGTTATGTACATGCTAAAATTTAGAGTATCTTCTTTTTCCAAGTTAGGCCATTTTTTGACTAGATATCCTCAGTATAGGATTCTACAGTTATAACTTTGATCTTACTCTTTTGTATATTTACTTATTACCCAAAAAAAAAGCATTAAATCAGTTAAATCAATCCAAGTTGATTATGAACATATATTTTATTTCTAATATCGTATTGATGGATTATGGTAGGAAAACAATACGAAGGACGATAATCTACCCGACATATCAAAATTACGGGATTAGATTCGGAAAAACAAATTAAAACTTAAAAGTCTGCATGTGTGTCTAAACATGTACATGTATCAGTTCAGAAGCAATTTGCCACAAGTTAATTTCTCCAAAAGTTTGAGAGCAGTACTAACCACAAAAATTTCCAAGGCTCACGAGAAAAATAAGAACTTAAATTTTTTAATATCACACTATGGAAATATTTTTTTTAAATATCAGATGATATAAATTGAAACAAAGGATAGAGCTTGTATCGATGCTTCATATATTCTTTTTTTTGACGTACACCATTTGGTATCCAAAACCTAATTGCCCTTGAGTAATCTAGGTTTGAGACGGACTGACCCACTAATAGAAGAAAACTTTCTTAACATGAATTTCCTTTATTAGTAATACCAAATTTGATGCCTTACGTAAAGGAAAGAAATATACTGTTGTCTCAAGCAGGTCATGTTGTCCGCATCCCCTCTTTGTTTGGAGAGAGTATTGTGTGTAATACGTATACCATATGATAATATTTACGTAGTATCACAAATCAATAATTTTTAACCATTTTAAAATTTTTTAATAAAATTCTTAAAAATAACATATTATTATAAATAATTGAATTATATTAATTTTATAATATCACATCAGTATTATATCATAATATAGGTACTTCATAGGTGACTTTCACCTTTCTGTTTGGTCCAAAATGACACAAAACATTCGAGTTTGTGCGTCTTTTATAGAAACATTATCCAATTTAATAATAATCAAATGACCGCTTGACAACAGACCAAGCCGCCCATGCAGGGAATTGGGCAAAGAAAGTACCCGAAATCAAAAACCGCCTCAAACTTCCACGTGTTGAAACCCCACTGGGTAGGCGAAATGTGATATCCCAGCTACCCCCCTGCATATAATAGCACTTTCCCCTGATCATCAGCCTCTGGATCAAACCCTAATTTTCCTCGAAGTAGAACGAAGAAGAAGGGAGAGGAATCCGTCACCCTCCTCCATATTACCCAGAAACCCCAAATCTACATGCAATCGCAGAGGTGAAGCGAATGAGTGAAGGAGAAGATGTATAAGAGGGTTCCATCGTCTTCAGCTTCAACCAGCAGCAAGACCCCGTGCTGCAGCAAAGTAGGGATCAAGAGAGGGCCGTGGACGCCGGAGGAGGACGAGATCCTATCGGACTACGTGAAGAGGGAAGGGGAGGGGAGGTGGCGGACTCTCCCCAAAAGGGCCGGCCTCCAGCGGTGCGGGAAGAGCTGCCGCCTCCGGTGGATGAACTACCTCCACCCCTCCATCAAGAGAGGCCGTATAGCCCCCGATGAGGAAGATCTCATCTTCCGCCTCCACCGACTCCTCGGCAACAGGTACTAAGACTTACTTGAACCACGAACTTCCTGTCGAAATATGACCATACACGCTATGTTCTACGTTGGATGGCTTTGTCGGCCCCAGGGCTTCAAAACGTACTAGGGTTTATGTTTTGTAAGTGTTTTCATAAATCAATCGATGATATATGTGTCAAGTCAGCATCTAAAATCGGGATTGCAAGTGATCATAGTACCTCGATATTAAGTTTGGCAAGGCACGCGTTTCCAAGAACCCAGACAAGTCCTAAGCTCATTTTGTTCCGATGTTCCCCATACCTCGTTGTACTACAAGTACAGGTGGTCGTTGATCGCTGGAAGGATCCCCGGGCGTACAGACAACGAGATCAAGAACTACTGGAACACTCATATGAGCAAGAAGCTCATCAGCCAGGGGTTGGATCCAAGGACGCACAAGCCACTGAACACTAGCCCCAGTCCTATAACAGCTGCAGTCAACATTAACTTCGAGCCAACATCGTCCCTGCCTCCACAACAACCTTTTCCTAATGTTCCGGCCATAGATGAAGCCAGTGGTAGTCAGCATCGACCAATCTCGATTACTGAAGATGTTCCCAGATTAATTAACGAACGAGAACAGCTGCAGAATCTACCGGTCACAATTGAAACCGGAAACTTGAAGAGCTCCAACTCGGTATCAATGGATCCTCACAATGTCAGTCACGGCAGCAGCAACATTGGTAATTTCAATAGTGAGGATGTATTGTCTTCACTCCTGGACAATCTCATGGATGACAACTATGCAAATCCATATCATTGGTCGGGAATCGCCATCCCTCCACCACTGGCCCCCACGGTTTTTCCAGCTATGAATTTCAGCAGCCAAGGTGGCTTATGGGATGCTGAACTAGTCAAGTCCGCACTCGAGACTCTTGACGATCAACCGGATGATAACAATAATAACATACGTCTCATACCGTAGTATCTCTATGTTTGAAGTTAAGTTGCAAATATGTACTAGAAAGACAAACTTGCTTGATCTTGATTTTGTAAGGTTAGTCGTATTGATGTTGGACTCTGGTCAGGTACTCCTAATGTCACAAGTTTACTCCTAAACTTGTGCTTTAAGTTGTTTTACTGCTGTAATTTTCAATATTGAGGCTAATTTATCTGCTCCAGCCAGCAATGGTGATGCTTTCTTTGCATATTCTAAGCTGGTTACAGTATATGCATATATATATATAGAGAGAGAGAGAGTGTGTGTGTAAATATAAACGTCCCGATTTTTCTTGCTCGTGATGATTTCATTACTTTCATGCATGCATTTGATTTCGTGATGATAATTTTCCATGTCTTTTTCCCACATGTATTCGTTGCATATATACATATATGTATGTATGTATGTACATATATATATATATAACTGTGTGTGTTGTGTCCGTTGAGAAGGTTGTATCCACTTTTTCTAGTTGTACCTTTAAAAGGAAGGAAGAGAAGTGCACACCAACATAAGAAACATTGCATGTCCCTTATCATGCATGCACGTGTAGCCCTAAAGCATCACAATGCACGCAAGGGCTGTCTGTGTATATGTATATGTGTGTATGTATGTGCTTCTCCCTTATGTGCATACTTATATATAAGCTGTAAAAGATACCAAGAAATGATACATACATAATGGTATGCACTAGAAATTGACACATGGCTGAAATTTAGAGTTTTCTTCTATTATAAAGTAACTTACATATAGGGATCTAAAAAATGTGGGAAGGAACAAGGGTATTTGGAAATATATCGGATTTTAATGATAAAAGTTAAATTTGAACCTCCAACCTCAAATCGAGGATGATGCCCCCATAATGAATTTTTAGATCGATTAGTATGAATTCTTTGAATTCCGTCTGGGCTTCATCGATATGAAATTTAAGTCAATAAGTTTGACCCTTACATGTTTTTTCTCCATGTATATACTTCTTGTTGATCAAACAAAGTAAAACATTTGAATACAAAAATATTGGAAAACCCTCGTAGGAAGTGATCTTCTTTAGGTTAATTATGACTGGCATCCAATTTGTATATTGAATTGCTATGTTAAAGAAATTGGAAGTGGAAAAATGGAGAGGAGAACAAGGATATATAACTTCATTCTAGCTATCAATCATGTTCCAGCTATTAACTGTTATGTAATGTTCGAACTTTTATATTTAACAATAGGCATTTTATATGAACTGAATGACTAGTCAAAGAAACCAGTGTCTAACTATCAAGACCCAAGTTTAAAAAGTCTCTGTCAGTAGCTTTACTTAGAGGGAGTGTCGGATTTACAATCCTGACCTCGCCAAATCACATCAGAGCGAAATCTGAACCACTGGACCACGGTCCTTAGTGGCATAGCCTCGCCATTTCAATTATTCAAATGATTCATGCTCTAAAAGGATTAGAGAGTTTTACTAATGAAAATAAAAAAATAGGATCTCGTGATCTTGAATCAAGAGCAATGTCATTGCACCGAATCTCTAAACTGAAGTACCTGTCTATTTTACTTTGCTTAAAATTGCTTGTAGTTACTTTGATTAGGAATTACTAAACCGGCCTTTTATCTGAATATTTTACAAATTGATTCACACCAACGTAATTCGGGATGGGACTCGTATTATTTGCTCTTAGTAATTTACATTTGATCTGATGAAGAGGGGATGTACTTGCAATCTTCAGCGACCTTACAACAAGTTACTTGGACAGATATGTCCTATGATCTCCTACATATTTTCAATCATGCCATGGCATAATTTTGAGATAGATTTGATTAGATTATAAGTCTATCTAGATATTTGAACGACGATGAAAAGAGGCTTGTGGTTTTCCTTTATACATGTATAAACTTTCACTTGGTTGAACGGTTCAACACGAAATGATTTGTCATTTAGTTATCTTCAGTAAAGGTATTAGGTTTAAATCTTTGTTAAAAGTAAAAATTTATATGAGGAGTTTAATCACTTAATGATTCGACCCGACTTAAACTAAACTAATCAGAGGCTGATTGGCTGTTCGGATATTAATGGTGTAGACAAAAAAAAAAATGTAAAGTATCATCATGTTAGCAAATCTAACATCAGAATTTTTCATGTTAGAAAAGGAAAATGTACAGTGCAACTCCTGCATGCAGGGATTGATCTAGAAGACCTGACTAGGATTAAACTAAAGGAAGAGTTCAGGGACAGTAAATCAGGTGGTAAAATAATATAATTTGCTCACCACTCTTATGTATACAATTTGATCATGAGAGCCATGGAATCTTTTAGGGTTTTTTGAATTATCGATTTAAACATGGAATAGATTCTCGAATTTCATTGACTATAAAGAAGTCTCGTGAATCTATAAGGGGATAAAATGAGGATGGAAATAAGTCGGTGTAAGGAATTTTATTGATGAAAATCGAATCACAGACATCTCAACTTTGGTTATGTTTGGTATGATAGAATGGAAATGAATGGGATGGAATGAATTTAATAGAGTAAAATATAATAATATGGAGAGCAACCAGAGAATTTTTGTGTTAATTTTGAAAAAGAATCGGAATAGACTTCACAAAATTTAATAAAAGTAATGAAATGAGTATTCGTGATTTTTTTTTTTAAAGAAATGCTCACCATCAATTTTAGTTAAAAATTCCATTCTAATGGAACGTGTAAATCAGTTTTCAAAGATACAATCTCATAAAAAAGAGAGAGTTTTGTATGCAACGAGTGCATCACGTGACAATATTGATATAGTATCACAAATCAATTAAATTAAGCCATTTTAAGGCTATTTTTTTCCCTTTTACGGTTTATTTTTTATTTAGATTTTATTAAAAATATTCTAAAAATAACTGAATCCTATTGACTCGTGACACCATGTCTGGATTCCCGTTGAATTTGTGAATATCAGTGGTACGAAAAAAAAAGACTCATTCTGTAAAAAGTTTTATACGTAAGGAGTACCACGTGATATGTGTTATAAGTAAATCAATGTTTAATATATCAGTAAAAAAGTTACAAATATATAACAAATCACATATTTATATTGATATGGCAAATAACCATTAGCTTATTATAACATATGTCAGACATTAGGGGGAAAGAAAAAGAAAGACATGTTCAAACAATATGTCAATTACACAGAAAACTCTCTTATAAATTTTTTGAGTGTGCACAATGATATCCAGAAATTCTTTAAATTACCAGTTAATTCAGTTCGATTCGAATCAATATATTAAGAGGTAAAATTCCTCCAACATGACGAATAACTCTCGCACAAATTTGACACCACCAGCTTCTTTCTAGCTTCATGTCGCGCCAATAGGGGAGGTGCCATAGTTGTTCCGTTGACAGGAAGAGGAAGAGTCGCTACTGGTCCTCCCCAGTATGCAAAATTTGTTGCCAGCAGCAATCATAAGGACCGGAAAGTCCAGATGATCCAACGGCTGGAAATGGCTATGAGAAGAATCAACGGCTCAAACTGGTCCGATCCTTATAGTATTAAAACACACACGTTTAATGTCTTTTTCACTTATCAAAATACCCACTAAAATATAACATTTAATTTTCAATAATTATTGAATTTATTCAAAATAAAAGTGTGATAGTAAATTTACTAATAATTAACTATCCATTCGATCCCCACCCTCACCTTTTTCTTCTTTTTTTCTCGCTTATTTCGCATATATTTTTCTTCTACTTCCCTCCTACCCTTTTTGTTATATATATAAATTTACTCAACTTTTTCCTCAATTCATTAATTAATTTTCATATTTTATTTACCGATTACACATGCGTGAGAATAACTACAATTAAAATATTTAATCATTTATATATTCACTTTTTTTACCAAATTCGTTAAATATTGATTACCAGACTCTTTTTTTTCGGTACCCATTCTTCCATGATTAGTAATCAATCACCGGACAGCCCACGAGGGGGCAGCCCCAGTGGTGGGTTTTGGGAGGTCTTCCAATACCTCATGAGTTCAAATTACCAGAGACGCATTTTTCGTGGATGGAGATTTTACAACCTTCGAGCCCATCAGGTTTGCTTGACTCACCCGGTATATGTAATTTGCGGGTTATTGCGTGTGCCCCGAGGAAGAGGTGTCACAACCGCCACTAATTAGGGGCAGAAGGTGCTCGGATACTTCACTTATCAAATAAAAAAAAAAAAAAACAATCACCAGACACGAGCTTGAAGGAGCCATGCGTGAAGACACATCTCCCCTTTATCGAACGACAAAGGGCCAGCTAGGGGTAAATTGAGAATGTTTTTTTCCCCTCGATGTACAAAGAACTTTGGAAGCATGCAGGTGAATAAGTAAATAGGAAGAAGGGTGAATAAATGGGCACATTGAGTTTTATTAGTGAGACTTGAGCGCGGGACTTCTTGGTTCTGTGTCAATGCCGGTATTAATTATATATTAGATCCATTTTCCCCGATTTTTTTTATGCAATGTCATAGTGTGGATTTAGAAAATTTATTAAATGGGAACAAATCGAAAGGAAGAATTGAAGGACGAGTTCAAGAGATATGTAAAATAAGATAACTTAATAAGGACATGGTCTTAGTGCAGTGGTATAAGATTCTAACTTATAGTGTAGAGATTTAATCCCCATTATCAGAGCTATTAGCTCCTTTATTTCTTATTATTTCATTTTTTTTACTAGTCGCCGCCCCTTAACTTCATTTTTTTTAATGTAACGGACAAGTAACATGATATTAAATTATTCAATAGAAAAGGAGGTTTTAGTTTTTGAATGGGTCCGATCTCATCCCGTGTGATTTCCTTTATGTATATATATGTGTGTGTATATAATGAAAATTTTTCAGCAGGAAGAATGCCCACCTTCCACTTCTCTCTTTTTTAAGGGGTTAGAGACCCATGACGACACGGCATTTGTGCTGTCGGAAAGGAATTGTTCCGGAATCGCACCAAGGTCGATCGATCCTGAATTCACATTTGCTCCGTACACATTACTTAACAGATTCTTTCCTCTAGCTATACTATACTATACGGCGTATTTCCTACACTGAGTTTCGATCGTTGAAACAATACAATCAGTTCCTTTTCGATTTTCAGGCAAACTCGTGTAAATTCCCACGAGACGCTCAGATTCTCGACACCCCTGATCACGGATCATAAACAAGGATGGATTCAGACCGAGTCAACGGGACGAAATTCAAGGAATGGCTAAAAGATGGAATTCAAGGGCGAAGTAATATAATTTAAAAAATATAGATACATCAGCAAATTTCCGTATAAGACCCGTGGTTTTTTTGAGTTAAGGGAGGTGATCGCTCTTGTGCATCCCCGAATCCATCCCGTCAATGAAAGACACGCTACGGACCAACACGAGTTGGATAGAATGGTAAAACACTTGTTCCCTCTTAAACAAAGATCTCGGATTCGAGTCTTTGTGAATAAAAAAAATCATGCTGGACAGCTTTACCTCTGAATGGATTTATCCGACTCGAGCCGGATTAGTCGGTGTACAAAAAACTCTGAATACCAATGATGCGCGCACACATAAATTTAAAAAAAAAAAAAAAAAAAGGAGGGAGGATATGCCACGGAAGATGCTAACCTGGAATTGCGTCTTCTCTCTTGCCACGCAGGAGCGGTGCTGCAGCCAGAGTCTGGATTCGGAATCGATTATCTTCTGCAAGGACAGCTCTGTGGGAGGCACGAACGAGGAGATCGAGGAAGTACGAAAAGCAGAAGGAGGAGGAGGAGGAGGAGGAGAGGAATAGAAGCAGCAGTGATCTGGATTCTGGACCACTGGAACTGGAGAAGCAGGGAACTGTACGAAGTTAGAAGAAATGGAAAAATCATCGGCCTTGTTACCACACGACCAAACATTCTCGTGTCTTTCTAAGTTTTAACATGGAAAGGAAGAAACATTGTTCACTACTTAACTCTCTAATATTCCTGATGGTCGATGTCAGCCCTCCCTTGCTGTGTCTTGGACCTACCTTTCTGGCCACTTCATATACTGTTCACTAATAATCCGACTCTCAATAATTTATCGATTGCCCACCGAGACTGCTCGAGGGGAACTAGCCGATCCCCGAGTCGTATCGAGCTCCTCGGGGTTCATGTCACGGGCCATGGCCGTATCGAACTTTACGGGGCCTGTGAAGGCTCGAATTGCATGTTAGACGCATATCATATTTTAGATCCACATCGATCATATAAAATGATAATAATAACTGGTGATTTATGAGACTTTGGTGTCACCGTCTAATAGCGTAAATTTCTTGATGAAAACGGACTTGGATTCTTGTAAGGCTCGCTAAAAATAATAAAATACATGAATGTCTCACATTGACAATCTCTAACGTAAAATCGAAACCCGTACATGGTAGTCTTCTCACTGACGTAAGCTCGTGCAGTCTCCTCTAAGTCCAGTCATCTGTTTCGCTAACCGTTCGCTCGCACTATACATAATTCAACATTATGAATTATTAATGGATGACGTGATGAAATTAGTCAATGAATGTGTGATACGTCAACAAATATTTCAAATTATATTTAAAAAATGAATATTATTAATGGATGGAAAATGTGGTGCAACACTTAATGATGATATGTTAAGTATCCATTGGTTGAGTTCACGGTAATATCTCTCATCGATAGTAGCTAAATCCATAATGTTGGGATCGCATGTGGTTCAGTAACTCCACGATCTTACATTTGGATCCTTTCCATGCATCTCTGTCAAAGTACTTACTGGAAACATGCTATTTGGAGCTAGATTTAGCAGGGCACCGACTTCTGTTAACTGCTGGGACCCACACCTGTGTACACTGGTTATTCAATTCGCCTGAAATCTTTGTGTAATTTTCCACTTAGTCGCTTTTTTTTGGCCTGTTCTTGGTGTTAGATAGCTATGGATGGTAAGTAAGTAGTTCTTTCTTCCCCAACTTTCAAGTCAGCGTGGGAGGAAGGTGCTGGAAGTCTTGTTTGTGCGTGGCCGCCACTCCACCGGGTATTAGTTAGGTGGATCAGGTTCTTCATTCCTTCCCCTTTGACAACACTGGTGATGAATGGCTTGTAAGTCGTGGTGGCACATATCAGTTAAATTAAGTTATTTTTAGAGTTATTTTTCTTTTTTAAGTTTCATAAAAAAATATAAAAAATAGTTTAATTTAGTTGATCGGTATCACCGTATAAGTATTATCATATGTTGACATCGTTTTATATACAAGACTCTCTCACGTAACAGAAAATAGTCTCTTATTTCATACATTGGATCCTTGCCATTCTTAGGGTGGATAACGAGTTTTTTACACCTCACCAAACATACCAAAAATAGTTAAATCTTATTGGTTGGTGTCACTGTATGAGCGTGTTACGTGGTGACACTCTTACGCAGAAGATTTAGCGCGGTGCGTACGAATTAATCCAATAATCGTCGTGAGATTAAAACTGCATTTGGTAGTTTTGTTTTCACATAAAGTATTATATGTGTTAAAATTTTACAATGTAACTGTTAAACCCCCGATGTTCAAAATGCACGATATTATTATATTACATTAACTTTAAAATTAAATTTACTTAATATATTTATAATTATTTTTACATTATTTCAAACATTACAATCCCTTATCTCAATTCATCACTCCAAAAAATTTTACCGCAATCATTTTTTTCGTTTGTAACTTTTAACGTCACTGTAATTTAACCATACCCCCGCTTTAAATTCGGAGAAGCTTCTGGATTGTACTTCCCAGGACTGTGAATACAGTTACAGAGAATCGGAGAAATTACAAAAATTTACTTTAGTGTACCACCGTAATTAAATAATCGCTGTGTTAAAAAGTATTTAATGTAAATCGTCCGATCAAATGTCACCTCGCTTTTTCTCTGCCCTCCCTCCTCACTTGGCCTTTGTACCAGGAAAAATTGTCAACTGAAACGAAACGTTTCATAAGTATAATACATAATATTTTGGTATAAATTTTTTTAAAATGCAACACTTTGAAATAAGCCGTTAATTTTTTATTAGCATCATTTTGCTCCGGTCTCCATAAAAGCTCAAATAAAATGAAAAGACTATTTTTAATAAAGATAATTAAAAATACAAAAATAACTGAAAACTTTCCTCTGGGCCTATTTAGCCTGGATTAACCTTGGAGAGCTTCACCAAGGGGGTTGGGCCGAGTGGTAAGCAGCTCGGTGCCGCTTAAGGAGGTCTCGAGTTCGAGATCTCACGTACGCAGACACCCCCCTTGGGAGCCTCACCCGCCATTGCCAGGCGTGCGACCCGGGGCGACCAACGGATTAGTCAAGTATGGTTGGCTGAAAGATGCCATCTCACCGCTGGTGGGGCCTGCTTGGATACCGTGGCTGGCGACAAAAAAAAAAACCTTGGAGAGCTTCAGTGACTGTTATTCAGTTTGTTTATGAGCTTTTAACCTGTTTTATACTGAAAAGAGAAAATTTAAAAAAAAAAAAAAAAAAACACCCCTCTTTCGTCCACCCACACCTCACCACCATCGCCATCCACCACCCGACCTTCCCAGTTCACCCCTCCGCCGCTTCCTCCGCCACCCCCACCGCTGGTGCCAGCCGCAAGATCGGCATCGCCGTCGATCTCTCCCACTAACCGCATCTCAGTTCTCTTTGGCGCCGAGTGGGGCTCCCTTAGCCATCTCCCCACCTATCCGCTGAGCAGTCTCCACCGCAACCGCCCCGGAGGCGACTTCAGGTCCTACAGTTCAGGGCTGACGAGATTGTTGATCGGGGATGGCTCGAGGAAAGAGGGAGTAGCTGCCTCCTTCTAGGGCTGGCGAGAAATATGATCGGGGGCGCCACGAAGAAGCTGATCAGATGGAAAAGGAGAAGAGGGACGAAGGGTGGAAATGAGAGCTAGATGGAAGGGATTGACAAGGAGGAGGAGAGACGAGGACTTGCAAGACTGGGACTTGCACGTTTGGATCCAACTGCAACTTCAACCATCACATTCAAAGAAAACCCCGAGGAGGAGAGCATCACAATTTTTTTTGAGTTTCACAATTATCGTGAAATCACTGTACCTCTTTTATGACTTTCTCCCTTTTGGTCGGTCTCCTAATAAAAAGGGTAAAATGGTCAAATTAACTTTTTTATCCTTCTAAATCACTTCTCTAATAATAATATTTAAACGAGTGATTTAAAGAAACAAACTATCTGTACAAATCCTTTTCATCCCTCAAAATATATCAAAACTCCTTCCCTCAAATCTCTCAATCCAAATATAGCGCTAAGAATCTCTCAAAACCCAGGTAGCTTTTTTGTGGTCTTGTCATCCCTTTGCTTTTTTCTAAAATTGAAAATTTTAAGCTTTTAGCTTAATTATTTTTCACTATTGATTTTTATGAAATTTTAAAAATTATTTCTTGATTTTTGAAATTTTTTATAAAATTTGGAAAATATTAAAATTTTTTATAAAAGTGTTTTCTGAATTTTATATATTTTTTCTATAGAATTGTAGCCTTTTTTTAATTATTTGCAAATTTTTATACTTTTGAAATTTTATAAAATTGGCCCAAAAAATCTATAAAATTATTTCTTAATTTCATTAATTTTTTATATACTTTTTAAATTTTTTTCCAAATTGTTACAATTATTAAATTTGTTAAATTTATTTTCTTTAATTTTATATTTTAAAATTTTGAAAATAATTATTTGGGAATGACAAGTTAGCTAAATCGCCATGTATTTTCCAGTCAGTAGGTTAACAGTTTATACTAGCGTATTATATATTTTATAAAACTTTACATCAAACTATTGAATTTTTTTTTTGGTAATAAAACTATTGAATTTCAAACAGAGGTGAAAATTTATGTAATATAAAAAACTTGATTCTTTTAAAACTAATACCGATTTGTAATAATTTTAAAATTTAGTACCAATATTTAAATTTTTTAATCAATTTTTTCATAATATCATTTTTACCATTTCCATTACTCTCTCTTTTCAAAAAAACCTAATTCTTTCTCTCTCTACTACTGTTCCCTCCCCGCTCCGGCACCCTACCTCCGAGCGGCACAACTTCCGGCATCCTCCTCCCACCGGTGGCGGCTCGTACGACCTCCTCTCACCGTTCGACCCGCCATTCCCATCGCTCCTATCGCCTCCCACTGTTCGACCCCTCATTCCCGTTGCCGTTCTGCCCAGCACCCCCGATGCCTTTGCTGCCCGTCGCCCGCGACGGCCAGATCTGCTGAGGAGAAAGTTTGGAGGTGGTGGGCAACGCCTAGATTGCTGAGGAGAAAGGGTGGGTGGGTGGGTGGGTGGGGGGCAACAGTGCAGGAATGGAACGGGGGATTCCGGTGAGAAATGATAACGTAAGGAATTAACATAAATCAGTATTATTTTTTATAAACAATTAAATTTAATGTTATTTATATAAGATGAATGAAGAATTATACTACTTTTAGCTCTTAACACACTTTAAAAATTTTGTACTAAAATATTATATCCGTAAAAGATTTTGGACGTTCGAGCAATTTTCCCGGCTATGCTTTCAAGGTTGTGTAAAATTTTCCGCCGACGAGATGCTGGTAGCCCTCTGGAAGAATTGACAGTTGGATGGTCGTACCGTACGACCCTTTGAATTTTGGGCAGAGGAACCAAATTTCCATTAAAAAAAAAAAGTGCGTAGCCGCCCATTTTTCCCCCTTTCTATTAATGGTAAATTGGATGGACACAAGATCAAAAAATTTCTATTAATGATACACCGAATTTTCTTGGTCAGATTGCTTCAGTCATTGCACAGTTACCCCTACAAACAGTTGTAAAATCCGCTGAGCCAGGTGAAAGAATTGTCATTGTTGATGTGATGTCTCTTCTTGGAATAGAAGTGAATTAATTAAAGTGATATGATACATATTTTTTTTAAAGAAGGTATTAAGTTTAAGTCTTGCGAATGAAAAAAATTCACCTTGACAGAGTTGTAAGGTCTTAAGTTCGAGTCTTGCAGACGGAAAAGACTCACCTTGGCAGAGTCTTATATCTAGTGAGTTCTCTCGACTTGAACTGAATTATTCAGGGCCCCGTTGGATACTAGATACCAGTGGTTAAAACTAAAAAAAGATATTTCTTCTTAGAAAAAAATATTGATACTTTATAGGTTTGATAGTACTTATCATATTTAAACATATCAATCTAAACGAGTTCATGTTAAAAGTCCTTAATTCGTGTACACGACCTAATTGTTTTACTAGAATACACGGCCCGTTTATTAGACGGTTGACAAGGCACGACACGTTTTGATCCGTACAAGTAAATGAGTCAAAATCCATAAATGTGCACACGTTTGAGCTATTTAACATGTAAATTCACATTCAACATATTAGTATGGCTGTCTAAAAGCCATATTATCATAATAAAGAGACTACCCAATTATCCTAAGAATTCTATAAGTTATTCTTCATCATAATATCCAACAAATTTTGGCAATATCATTCCAGTGAATTCCTATGTGAGATCGATTAAATATAAAAATAATAATAAATTTATAAAAAAAATTTTGAATATCACTGTGAAATTTTTAAGTAAAAATATATGTAAAATTCTTGTGGGTTTGGATGAAAATTTTTACATCGTATTAGAGCTACATAATCAATATTGATCATGTGAGAGAATAATAATGAGTTTATAAGATAATTAAATTCTATCGGTTAATGTGTTCGACTTTTTCACGTAAAAGTAACTCTTGGCGGATGCAGTCGACATGGAGCAGACAAACCATTCCAACTACAACCAAATTATGCAAAAGATGAGACACCCACAGTCGACAAAATTAGAAGAAAAAGCTAGCCCTAAATTTGAAGGATCTCGATGAACCAAATCCCAATGAAATGAAATGAGATGAGATTACATGTACTAAACAATCACGGATGATAATACGAGCAAATCAAAGTTCTGTAACTTAGAACGAGCAGCAATTTTTACGAATTCATTATACAGTTCGCCTTCTTTATGAGGATCTGATCATTGACAATTTGAAAAAGCACTCACTCAAAGAAAACAAACACCAAGACGACAGCAAAAACATCATATGGCAGCAGCAGCTCTACAACAACAACAGCAACATGACAAGCACTGGGAGGGGGAGACACGGCAAAGAGATATGTACCTTCTCAATTGTCCTCCCCATATTCTTCCTCCCGTCCTCACCAACATCGTCTGTCTTGACCTCCTTGTAGTCTTTCTCGAGGGCAGCAAGATCTTCACGGGCCTCGGAGAACTCTCTTTCCTCCATTCATTCTCCGATGTACCAGTGGACGAATGCCCGCTTTGTATACATGATCCCTGCTGGGGACTACCATTGGCGGCTGTGAAACAAATAGGTCCCAGTAAGATCGCAAATCTTACTTACCAAAAAAAAATCACAAATCAAAACCAGTAATGTTAAACCAACATCCCACAAGCTCCAGCAATAGTTAATCACTAACTGAAGGAAAATCAATCAGCAATCAAAGTGCTAACACATGTAATCGTGTCCAATACATCAAAACATTCAAACTAATTAGTAGGATTTCATAACTTTCTTTAATATAGATGTACAAATCATAAAAGAAACTTAAAAAATTGTTCCTTTACTACTGCTGGGGTGGGTGAGCTCGCCAGTCCTTCATGCTACTGGGTGGGAGAACTCAGGCAACCCAGAGAAGGGAGAGAGAGCTTGGGCGACGAGAGAAGGATGCTAAAGCTCTAGTGATGGGAGAAGGAGGCAACTGGAGAAGAGAATGGTAGGGTGAAGTGAGGCGACGGTAGGGCGGTTGACGACGAAGGGGAGGAAAGGAAGGCCAGTAGGTGGAGAGACGACGATGACTGGCAGGAGACGCATGAAGGACAGCGACGAACAACGGCGAGTAGGGATAGACTGGAGCGCCGGGGGCAATGGGAGAGGCTGGAGCGTGGGAATAGCAGTGGAAGAGAAAAGATTAGGTAGAGGAAGAGAAGGAGAAGGGTGGTTATGGGATTATGTAAAAAAAATTATTAAAGAAGTATAAATAGTGGTGCTAGTTTTGAATCCCCATTTAGATAAATTTTCACCTCATTGTCAAATTATATTAAACAATAATGATAAGGAAAAAAGAAAATTAAAGAGTAATTGGAAAGAATTTAAGTGGCAGTTATAGTTTTAAATGTGATTTTACTATAAAATTACATTTCTTTTTTTATTTAGTTTATTTTATATTTATTGAGTAATTTTGAAAGTGAAAAAAGACAGTAAACTACCAACAGACTTCGGTAAAATAATAAAGACAACTGCGCAATTTCCAAATTCATTAGGCTATGCTGATTGTCGCATGCTTAACTTCTTCATTTAAAAATTGTTATCCTATTTTTTCGGTGTATATCACTTGGTGTTACGTGCCTAATGGACTCTAATTAATCCAGATTTGAACCAGATCGGTTCACTAGAAAGTAAAACCGTAATCATATGAATTTTTTATTCACATTATTCAAACTCAGATAACTTGCTTAAGGAGAAAGGGTATTGAATAACCCCTATTAAAATTCCACATGAATTTACAAGAGTCTCGAACTTATATCCACCTAAAAATCTAAGTTGTTAGGTGGTGATACTCAATCTTCTCACAAAGTTAGGTTTCTTCTTCAATTTAGTTGATGTGAGATATAACTCTCAACACCTTCCTTACGCTGTAACGTATTCACACTTGACATGTTTAAACACTCGCTCTTAACAACTGACCACGAGTCGGGTATTTTTCTTTCGGTCTTGAGCAAGGATGGACAGACTACCATGAGGCGACCATTCTCTTCCATCCTTGGGCAAACATGTGAGTTGAACTTTTTCTCCGTACTTTATAAACTGACCACGAACTTGATATTTTTCTTTCGGTCTCAAGGTTAACGGGTCACGAGTTCCATATTCGGTATGAGTTCATAATCAACTTGCTATAATATTATATTAAATTTTCACATGAGCCAATAAGAGTCTGGAGCTCATATCTACCTAAAAGCCTAAACTATTAGCTGACGATACACAATTCTCTTCAAAACTCAAATTTCTTATTCAATTCAGTCGATATGGGATATAACTCACAATAACCCCAATCAATCAATCCACATTGGTTATTATCCTATTTAACTTCATTTCATATCACACCAAATGCTCAGCACTAATTTTATGCATAATAATAAATGGGTAAGATTAACCTCTTAAAAAATGAAACGGAAAATTATATAGCCACTTATATAGCTATTGAATGCGAAATCTTAAATATTACATATTAGATGTTGGTAATTGCCACTATTATCCCTTTTTTTGATTAAAAAATTAAAAAACCATTTGGAAAAATTTAAAATATGAAAGCAAAAATTAAAAATAAAATAAATTTTTTACAAATGGTGAGCAAATGTGTAATTAAATAAAGATAAACAAAATGGACAAAAATATAGATAAATCAATTTTTAAATTTAAATTTAATTGATTTTAAATTGAAATATTATTTTAACTGTCACAAAATCATTATATGATGCCGAGTGGACGGTCACCTCGTACTGCTAAATCAGCCACACTTAAATATAATGATTTTGTGTATTTGTTATCATTAATCGTTACTGATGCAGCGGTAACATTGATACCACATAATAATATTGTCGACATGTCATCCAAAAAATAATTTTTAAATTCAAAATTATAAAAAAATGACAAAATAATTTCAAAAAATAAAAATTGCAAATTATGAAGAATAAAAATTTAAATTTTTTTTATAAAAATTAGTTTTTAAAAAATTTGTGGAAATTTTAAAAATATAAAATTAAAATATCAGTTTAATAAAATAAAATTTAAAATTTTTAAAATAAAATAAAATTGTTTAAAGTGTTAAAAATTTTGAAAAAGTATAAATATAATAAAATATATAGAAAAAGTAAGAAAATATTTGAAATTTTCATTAAAAAATGACATTTTCCATATATATGTGTGTATATATGTGTGTGTATATATATGTATGCATATAAACTGACCTACATCAAGGCCGACTAATGTGCCCCTTGCGGGGAACCCTAAAAATCGAATAACAGGACCTTTTTTTTTTTTTAATAAATATAAATCTGAGCAACAGTAGCACGAATAAAGTTGTCTCACTGTATAATGTTCGAATTTTCGTATTCAAATGCGATCATATATATATATTAGGTAAACTGAATAACCAGTACTAGTATCGATCTCACCAATATAATACTATAAAAACCTAGTACAGTTAAAGAAGTCAGTATTTGTCAACTGAGTTCGATAATATATTCGAGATCCATAATGCACTTGAAACGAGGTGAAAAGATTAATCGCACTTACCTGAAATCGACGAGGAAGCATGCACTGGAGCTCCACCAAATGCATCTCCAACCCTACATCCGCATGGCAATCATATGAGTAAGCTTATAGATAAAAATGTCAGACAAACTTTTGTACGTAGCCGGCATACTATTTATGTCATCTTACAATTCAATAAAATTCAGTTATTTTTAGAATTATCTTTTCTATTTTTTGATTTTATTTAAAAAAATCTTAAAATAATTTAATATTATTGGCTCATGACACCACGTAAACAATAACACGTGATATACCCGTTACGCACAAGAGTCTCTCTATCGCAAATTAAAATATCTTTAAAAATTCTAAAACAGGAAAAAAAATCCAAAAATAATTGAAATTGAGTTACCATATGTGGCGATACACACGACATTCTTCAACTATGTATATATATGTGTGTGTGTGTGTGCATATATATGAACGTTGAACTTTTTGGGCATGTATGTGCCAGTGCCCAGAATCCCATTAACCTCGACTAATTTTTTTTTAAGCTGTTGTCAGGGTATTGAGGTTTAGAGTGCTCCACATCATATTTTTTTTATTTTTTGCTCGTAAGATTCGAATTTCTGACTCTAGTTAAAGGGAAAAAAAAAAGAAAGAAATCGGAAGTCCTATATATTTATCGATTCTTGAAAGTCAGCAACGCACGTCAGCTTAAAGTAATGATAGGTGACGAAAAATGCACGATATTGTAACGACAGTAATATATATAACTTGATTTATCACTTTGAAATATTTAGAATTGACTTGTAAGAATCGATAAATGTACAGGATTTCATGTATCTTTCTCTCCTAATTAAAGGGAAACGATTATAAACACATATCTTTACTTCTAATATCGTATATTGATGGATTCTGGTAGGAAAACAACACCAAAGACTATAATCCACCTGATCACTGACACACGCCAGTTTAAAGTAATGGTACGCAACAGAAAAGACATTGTATTGTAATGACGGTAACATATACGACTTGATTTATCACTTTGGAATATTTAGAATTGACTCATAAGAATCAATTAATATAGAAGATTTCCGATGTCTCTCTCTCCTTTAAAGGGAAAAAGAATATAAACATGTATCTTTATTTCTAATATCATATATCATTGATGGATTCTGGTAGGAAAACAACACCAAGGTCGATAATCCACTTGCTATATGTCAAAACTTCGGCCGTGACCCGCCCTTCACAGTGGGAACTTAGTTGAATGTGCAAATAAAACCTCATAAAATAAATAAAATATTCTTCATTTGTATTCATAAATTCTAAATTTTTTTTTATAATAAACAAAGCAGAAAAGATCAGGTTCTTTTCAAGCAGCACACAAAGCAAAAAAGATAAATTTGACATTTCTTTTTTTGCAGTCTGCCTATGCCAATCAATACCAATTTTTTCATGCATACTTGTGGCGTAATCATATCGACCATCTTCCATTGCTGAAGGAAGAAATAAGTGAACAACACATTAGCGAATCTGCTAGGAGCAGAAGCAAGTAAGATCATTAAACTTCAGACAGCATGACAAATGATCAAAGTTTGTAAATATCAGATCGTGTGCACGCTAAAAAAAAAAAAAAAAGAAAAAGTTCTCAACTGGAAAAAGAAAATAGTACCAAAGATTGATCTATTAGCTTCATATCATATCAAAACTTTTCCGTAGAGCACAAACCTTTCTCTTGTAGATCAAACTCGTGCTCATCCCTCCTTTTTGATATCTTCTATTACTTCACGATTCTTCAAGAAACATGTTGGAAGGAGAAAGTCTTATACGTAATAGATATACCACACGACAGTTCCTGCGTAGTGTCACAGACAATTCAAATCAAATTAAATCATCTCTAGGGTTTTTTCTTCCTTTAAGTTTTGTTAAGAAAATCTTGAAAATAGTTGAACTCTATTATCTCGTGACACTACGTGACATACCATTGCACAGAAGACTCCATCATATCATTACGGATTCTATCACGCACGGGAACCATCTTTTGAAATGGCACGATATGCGACATATGGGGGCACTTGTGAGGGTGAATTGCCAAAAGTAAATAACGATTCACCTGCAGTAAAAGGGGCTTGACATCAATCCTTGTCTTTTTATGATAAAATTTAACGGCCTTGAATTTTTTTTTCATTCGATAAATACTGCCAATGATCTAATGGGTCAATTTTGGATATCATGCTACGGTAAAAAAATTTGAATATAAGATCATATAAATCGAAAAAAAATGATAGGGCTTTTATTGATGTATCATTCTCTCTTTTTTTTAATATTCAAAAGCTAATTTGGCTTCAATATTCAAGTTTGAGCTGGATCGGCTCAGTATTGTAAAAAAAAAACTCTCATAACATTAATTTTATTCATTTACAAGATTCAAATATGAAACCTTACTTATATGAGAGAAATATTTTATCATCTAAAATAACTCATGTTGGTGAAATAGTCTTGTATATAACGGATATATAACGTGACAGTGCTGACTTTGTGTTACAAATTAATATAATTCAGTTATTTATAAGGTTATTTTTTTGTTTATAGGATTTTGTTAAAAGAATTCAAAATTACCGAATCTTATTAATTTATAACACGACATTAACATTATTATCGGATATATCTGTCGCATGCAACACTCCCTCCATGTCGGTGCCCCACCTCTCTTTCTTTGATACAAAATGACACAAAACATTTGAGTTTGTTCGTATTTTATAAGAAATATTGTCCAATTTAATAATAATCAAATGACCGTACGACGGACCAAGCGCTCACGCAGGGAAGTGAAAAAATTCTCATGTAAGTGAGCTCTTCATGGTGTATTTAATTAATAAGTATTTGACATATAATTAAATATTTTAAATTATAATTAAAAATAAATATTATTAATAATTAAAAAATAATATAATATTTAATAATAACATATTAGATATCTATTAACGATAAACTGATCCAAGAATCTTTCCATTAAACTGAACAGAGAGAGTACCCGAAAGCGAAAATCGCCACAGGCTTCCACGTGTTGGAAAGCCATTGGGTTGACAGGATGTCCTATCCAAGTCGGTTCGCCTTTATATAATGGCACTTTCCCTCTTCTTCATCCTCTCGATCGATCAAAACCTAATTTTCCTCGAAGAAGAACGAAGAAGAAGGGAGAGGAATCCGTCACCCTCCTCCACATACCCAGAAACCCTAATTCTGCATGCAATCGCAGAGGGTAAGCGATCGGGTGAAGGAGAAAGAGGAAGAGTGAGAGAGGGAGAAGATGTATACGAGGGTTCCGTCGTCTTCAGCTTCGACCACCGGCAAGACCCCGTGCTGCAGCAAAGTCGGGATTAAGAGAGGGCCGTGGACGCCGGAGGAGGACGAGATCCTCTCGGACTACGTGAAGAGAGAAGGGGTGGGGAGGTGGCGGACTCTCCCCAAACGGGCCGGCCTCCAGCGGTGCGGCAAGAGCTGCCGCCTCCGGTGGATGAACTACCTCCGTCCCTGCGTCAAAAGAGGCCGCATAGCCCCCGACGAGGAAGATCTCATCCTCCGCCTCCACCGTTTACTCGGCAACAGGTACTACTATAACTCGAACCACCACGCACTTCCTATTGAAATATGACCACGCAACCGGTGCCTCAAAACGTACTAGGGTTTATGTTTTGTCGGGATTTTGAAAACTTGACAAGTGTGTTCATGAGTCAATCGATGATATATGTGTCAAGTCAGCATGTAAAATCGGGATCGCGAGTGATTGTAGTATCTCGATACTAACTTCGGCAGGGCATGTGTTTCCAAGAACCTGGACGTCTCCTAAGCTCATTTTGGTTCCGATGTTCTCTGTACCTTGTTGTACTACAAGTACAGGTGGTCGTTGATCGCCGGAAGGATCCCCGGGCGTACGGACAATGAGATCAAGAACTACTGGAACACTCATCTAAGCAAGAAGCTCATCAGCCAGGGGTTGGATCCAAGGACGCACAAGCCATTGAACCCTAGCCCGAGTCCTACAACAGCTGCAGTCGTCATTAACTTCGAGCTGGCATCGTCCCGACCTCCACAACAACCTTTTCCTAATGTTTCGACCATAGACAAAGCTGGTGGTAGTCAGCATCGACCAATATCGATTACTGAAGATGTTCCCAGAGTAATAAACAAACGAGAACAGCTGCAGAGTCGACCGGTCGCCATTGAAACCAGAAACTTGAAGGGTTCCAACTCGGTATCAATGGATCCACACAATGTTAGACACGGCAACAACGTGGGTACTGTCAATAGTGAGGATATACTGTCTTCACTCTTGGAAAATCTTATGGACGACAACTTTGCAAGTCCATATCAATGGCCGGGAGCCGCTGTCCCTCCAGCATCGGCCTCCATGGTTCATCCAACCATGAATTTCAGCAGCCAAGGTGGCTTATGGGATGCTGAACTCGTCAAATCCGCACTCGAGACTCTCGGCAATCAACCGGATTATAACGATAACATTCGCCTCATACACTAGTATCTCTATGTTTGAACTTAAGTTGCACATATGTACTAGAAAGACAAACTTGCTTGATCTTTGTGTTTTGTTTCATAAAGTTAGTCATGTCGATGTTGGTTGCTGGTCAGATGCTCCTATTGTTACGATACGTGTGTGTTTACAACCGATCGAAGCTTGTACTGGCTTGTACCTACTAATTATTGAACAGGTATATTTGTAAGAAGACTCCAATATTATGATTCGTGTGCAACGATTTGTGATAATACTGCAGCATCATATGTGGAACTGCATGTATTTGCTTTTATTTAAGAGAGAAACACTAGGAATCTTATATATTTATCGATTCTTGTAAGTCTGTCATAAATGTTTTAAAGTGGTAAATGAAATCCTATATGTTGCCGCAATTACAATATCGACACATTGATTTAAAGTGACGGTAGATGACGAAAAAGATTTGATTTTGTAACGGCAGCATTATATAAGACTTGATTTGTCACTTTAAAATATTTAAAATTGACTTGTAAGAATCGACAAATATATAAAACTTCCAGTGCTTTTTTTCTCTTTTATTTAATGAGAAGATTGTGTTGTTGCCCAACCAAGGTAGACTTTTTCTTTTAATTTACACCGCTGACATCTATAAGCTTGATAAACCTCTAACTATTTCAATTTGCATCGAGTCAGCCACCATGATAGGCTTTACGTATGAGTTGTTTTTATCTTTCCCAGTCTAGGGTTTTAAGCAGAATATCTTGTGCACCTCTGTCTCTGATTCTTCCATCTAATCCCTTCATAGCTCTGTGTTTTTCTCGTGCATACCATCTGACATTTAGAACTTTAATAAATACTTATACTAGTCCATATTAGAGTCCGGTTGACCCATCAAGTAGTAAAACACTTCCCAATTACGAATATTTTTTTATTTACAAGAGCAGAATCTAAAATCTTAAAAAAAAAAATAAATCATCTTAACTAGACCAATTGATCTGAAAAGTTGTGTTTTAAATTGTTTTACTGCTGTAATTTTCAAGATTGATGCTTGACCTCTGCTCCTGCCAGCAATGATGATGCCGCCCTATGCATATTATAGACTGGTTTACACTTCACAGCGAGCTTGTCTCATATATATATATATATATAGATATATATGTGTGTGTATGTATAGAGAGAGAGAGAGGGTAAATATAAATGTCTAGATATTTCTTGCTCGTCATGATTTCATTACTTTTGCATGCATTTGCCTTTCATCCACGTCCGGCAGATAAAAAAATTGAAATTGTAATTTTCCATGCATTTTCGACATGCACTCGTAATGGCAGCAATCTGTCCTCTGTGCAAAAACCTTCTTGTTCTCCTGTCTACATACACACACACATATCTGTCTACATATATACACTTTTATATTTTGAATTTGTTTATGGATATGTATGTACATATTGTAACGTTAAAATTTCATCCTGATCCACTAGATCCGACCTACTTTGAGCCTTTTTAAATCTAGCACATGTGTGGGTCAGGTTGGTCTAAATCCTCCATTCAGTCGAATTAGCCTGATCCATCTAACTCATTGTTGCTTATTTACTAAATGTTATACGAAATCTTATCGATAAAAATTAAAGTTAGAATATCTCAATATCATGCATAGAGCAATAATTTTACTAAACCTCTTTTCTAGTTGTATCTTAATTTGAAAAGTCCTTTTGAAGGAAGAGAAGTCCCCACTAACCTAACAAACATTGAATGTCCCTTATTATGCATGCAGCATATATAACCCTAAAGCATCAAAATGCACGTAAGAGGTGTTTGTGTGTCTGTATATATATATATACACACACTACAACGCGACCCGTACTCCGCATGAAAAGTATCATCAAGTATGAAAGTAAATAGAAAAAGTTATTGATATGCATAAATTGAAGGCAAATAATGGAGTATGGAAAGTATCATCGAGTATTGAACGTGTCACAGTAACCGAAGGAAAATTGAAGATGGTAAGGAGAGACGGACATTGTCAAATTTTTTTTTCTAAAAATGGAAAGAAGTTGGGGAGACGGGTAGATGGAAGGAGAGAAGTTAATAACAAAAGAAGCAGGGACAGCGAGAACAACGAGAACATGAAAAAGTGGAAGAGCAATGGAGTACGGAAAAAAAATGCAAAAGGACAATAGAATCTCATTTCCAAGTAAATAATTAAATGAGTAGATAAATAATTAAATTAGAGTGGAGGGTAGTTTTGAAATATCAAAAGTGATACTAAAACTGTCTCATTCTCCAATATAATATACTAGACATCGACTCGTTGTACGCACGGAATTATTCATTATATAATCGATTACAAATTCTTAATTTTAAAAATTAAGTATTGATTTTTCATAGATAATTATAATAAGTTAATAAATAAAATATATAATTAGAAATGCAAAATTGTAGATTAAGTATAATGCTATTTGGTAGTTGTGATTACAAAGTCTTACTTTCAAAAATTAAGTATTTTTTATTGTTAAAAAATATTTATCAATGGTTTTTTGAGAGTTTAAAAGTGAGACCATTATATATAATAGAGATACATATACGTATATGTGTATGTATGTGCTGTTCCCCTATATGCATACTTATATATAAGCTGTAAAAAATGCTAGGAAATGATGCATACATAAATTATATGCGCTAGAAATTAACACATGGCTGAAATTTAGAATTTTATTATATTATAAAGAAAATTTATGGGTCAAAAAAATGTTGGAAGGGACAAGGGAATTCGGATACATATCGGATTTTAATGATTAAAGTTAAATATGAACCTACAACCTCAAATTAAGAAAAATGACAAGGCAATAAATTTTTAGATCTATTAGTTTGAGTTCTTCGATTTCTGTCTAGGCTTCAATATGAAATTTATTAAGTCCACAAGTTTGACCTTTGCATGTTTTTCTCCATGTGTGTACTTGTCTTTGGGCAAACAATGTCAAACATTTGTTTGTCTTTGAGCAAACAATGTCAAAACATTTGAATCCAAATTATGGGAAAACCCTGGCAGGAAGTTCTCTTTAGGTTAAATATGACTTGTCCGAACTCAAATAATCTCATCTAATAATTTGGATTAAAGGAAGAATCCAACTTGAGACCTCGTATTATTTGCTCTTAGACAGCATGCAATGGAACTGATCTTATACGACAGAATTATATTACAGAAAAACTCAGTCCACTAATGGAATCGTTAACAACGTGAATCCGTGTCGAGAAAAAGTGATAATCTAGATTGAAAGTGTATAGGACTGAATTAGTTATTTTGAAACATATAGGATTCAATTGTTAAAAATAACGAATATATAGGATTTCTGTTGTCATTATTTAGGACAGTGCCTCACCAGTCACTTGGATAGATATTTTCTGTGATCTTTGACATATTTTCTCTCATGGCTTGGCTTCATTTTTTGATAGATTTGATTGTAAATCTAGCTAGATATTTGAACGACGATGAAAACAGGCTCGCGATTTTCCTTTATAAATGTGTCAACTTTCAGCTTGGTTCGAATCTTTAGGAATAAAGAAAAATGATGCTAAGGACCCAAATCAAATTGAATTTGTCAGATGCTCATAGGACAGTGGTGCATACCGGAAAAAAATAGATGTGGAGTAATATCATGTCAGTTAATCTAAAATCTCAGGAATTTTTCAAGTTAGAAGAGGAAAATATACAGTGCAGCCCTTTTCCTGTGTATTCCATGCACGTAGGGATGGATCTAGGATACTTGATCGGGAGCAAATTGAAGGAAGAGTTCAGGGATAGTAAAGTAGGAAGTGAAATAATATAATTTAATAAAAATATAAATAAAATTAATAAAATTTATATAAAATTTTATGGATTTTCTCCCAAATTTAGGAGGCAATCCCCGAGACACCACCTAAGTCTATCCCTACATGCATGATTAGGTGGCCATAACAACAAAGCCAAGATCCAGGTGGCCTTTTGTGCTAATATGTATGGTTCTCAGCCGGAGGCTAAGGATACTCACTAGTGATTACTCACCACTCTTATGTATCCAATTTGATGATGACAAGCATGGAAATATTTTAGTTTTTCAACTACTGATTTAAACGTTAACTAGATTCTCAAATTCCATCGACTATAAAGAAGTAAAATGAGGAGGAGAATAAGTGGGTATAAGGAATTCTGTTGATGAAAATCGAATCGCGAACATCTTGACTTTGGTTACATTCAGTATGATGGAATGGAAGGGATGTGATGGAATGAGTTTAGTAGAGTAAACTATACTAATGAGTTAATAGAGTAAAAGTACCAACGAAGATTGGCGCAAGTGGAAGGGGCTTGTGTCGCTTAAGTAGAGGTGCCGGGTTCGAGCCCCTGTGAATGCAGCAGACCTTTTTGGGAGGGGTCTCCGGGAAACCGCCCGACAGTACCCTGAATCCGGATTAGTCGGCTAGACTTCGGGTACCGAATACCGGGTGGGCAACCAAAAAAAAAAAGAGTAAAAGTAATGGAATGATACATTCATGATTTTTTCAAGAAATGCCCATTTCATCAACTTTAGTTTGTGGAAAAATTCTTAGGTAAATCGAACTCACGGATGATATAGTGAACTTAGTTAATAAATGCTCGACAAGCAAGCAGATTTTTCAAATTATAATTAAAAAATAAATATTATTTATGAATAAAAATTTAATTTAACAGTTAACGATAACGTATTAGATATTTATTGGCAGAATTCACGGATGACACAATGAGCTCATGCAAGAATCCCTCTTGCTTGAGCAACTAATGGAGTGTTTGCTTCCATGTTTGGATGCAATCCTCTCCTCATTTTCAATTTACTGGGCCAAGAGAACTTTTCCGGGCCACAATAGAAACCATGTAAAGGGATTACCATTCTAAAAGCTGGGAAACCAACTTTCCCCTGCGGTCGACATCAAAACCTTCCCATTTCCTCTGTCACGTGAGCCCATCTACTAATTCTTCGCCAATTTTTACAGATTTGCCCTCAATTTTATTTCCCTTTCGTTTAACAAAGACGGGTAACATTGTAAAAATATATTTATTTTTTATCATATTAAATATTATAATATTATATCTTCAATCGCTTTCCCACCGATTTAAAATACTTCTCAAATACAATAATTTCATATTACAATTTACTTTCCATGTAAAGTTATATCTTATTCTGTAATCTAACTTTCTCCGGTAATATAATAATACTCGAACCAAACGCCTCCTAAGTTCTTCCTAGTTTCATGTCGCGCCAACAAGGAAGGAGCCATGCAGTTGTTCCATTGACAGGAAGAGGAAAAGTCGTTACTTGTCCTTCCCTGTATTCAAAATTTGTTGCACTTGCCAGCAGCAATCAAATGGACCGGACGGTTAAGATGGTCCAACGGTTGGAAAAGGCTAATAGAAAAATCAACGGCGCAAAATGGTCAAAGATCCTTCCCCTACGTTGGGAAATGTCCAGTGGGACCATGATCGTGTGGCTTATACAAAAGTATTAAATGTATTGAATACGAATGTCATGTGATGCACGGGTACCAGACATCAGTAATTTTGATTAAAAGAGGGAATGCGTAAATAATTAAATAAAATTTTAATTATAATTAATGTTCATAGTGTCGATTTTTCCACTACAAGAATCATAGGATTTTTCATCAAAAAAATATTGACAATAATAGTAAAAAATAATGGATAGAATTGGTGCTTTTTTGTCCAATTTTCGTTCAAATCGAAGGGACTTAAAAAGTCTTAACGCAAAAGTTGACTACTAGCTTCTGGCCTTACTTCTCTTTCCTTTATTTTCCCCTGGCCAGAGCTTCTCTGTTACAGGGGAGTAGTAAGTGTCGAACCCCGGTCTTCCGGTTGAAGGTAGGATGCACCAACCATTCGACTGAGACTTCACTTACGTTAGTGTTATTACCAAAATAATATTTAACCTGATAATTCTCTGTAATAAATTAAAAAAAAAACAATCATAAAAAGAAAATTAAAGAATAATTATAACTCCAAAATGGTATAAAATTAATTTTTCAAATTCACCCTCATTTTCCGTTTTTCATTAATTGAAAATTCACATATAAATGGCATTTTAAAGTGGTACTAAAGTAAATTTTTTCCTTAAAAATAATAGTATACCATCATTTTTTTTTTGTCGCCAGCCACGGTATCCAAGCAGGCCCCACCAGCGGTGAGATAGCATCTTTCAGCCGACCATACTTGACTAATCAGTTGGTCGCCCCGGGTCGCACGCCTGGCAATGGCGGGTGAGGCTCCCAAGGGGGGTGTCTGCGTACGTGAGGTCTCGAACTCGAGACCTCCTTAAGCGGCACCGAACTGCTTACCACTCGGCCCAACCCCCCTTGGTGTATACCATCCTATATTTATACCATCTTGTAACACAATTTGAATGAAATTTCGTCATTTATTGTACGTGTACGGTCCAAAAAATCCTCCATATGTTTCGTCCACAATTCATTGATTTACAATGGACGATATCTTAAATAGAAATATATTTCGTCCAAGTTTGTCCTTACAAATTTGACGAAATTGTCATTGAAAGAGATTGTACTTTTTTTGTCTAAGGTTGGACGCCAAGCAGACGAAAATTACATTGTCCACCCGTTCACGAAACTTTGGCGACGGTAATCTCAATATTTCTTGTAGTGTTCGGTAAATTATATATTAGAAGTTTACCCATGCAATATGTGTTATCTCAATAAAAATCATTGAAAATATCTATCCATGCTGGATTTAAGAGAGTAATTATTTATAATTATTCTTTCAAGTAAAAATAATATGTGCTTAATTTTTAAATTAGATTGCTGTAAAAATGTATTGTAGAAATAAAATTGGAATTCGTATTTTTTATGTACGGATCACTGATAAAAGAGTGGGAACAAAATGTGAGAATCAAAAACAAATCTATCAGAAATAGAAAAAGAATGCAGAGAGATAAAGGAGGTGAGAGTTTCAAGTAAGAGAGAAAAAAATGTAACATTGGGTAATTATATATATCGAATTTACGTAATTCATTCCGATCTAAAGGCAGTAAAATTTTAATTTTTATGCACAATGAGTAAAAGTGAAAAAGTGATACCAATTTGCAAACCAGATATAAAAAAGGTACACTAAGGGTACTTTTGGAAAAGAAAAAAGTGATCAATATACATTTTCTTGATATGATAAATATAAAAAACTTAAATTTTATACGTTAATAAATAGTTTAGAAAATAAAAGAAATACCCAAACAATTGCATATATTAATATACATTATGCAATATTATAAGAACACTTATGCTGTAGTATGTCCTAATATGTGATATATTTACATTACATAATGAAACACACATCTTCAGTATTTTTTTCACTTTTATAAATTACTTTTTAAAACTTAAAATTTTTTTATTTTCAATAACCATTAAATTAATTAGAAAAAGAATATTTTTGTAAATTTACTAATAAATAATTATCAACTCTTTTCCCACTCTCACTTTCCCCTTTTTTCTATTATTTCACATATTTTTTTCCTTCTACTTTCCTCCTACACTTTTCATTTTCTTTTATTATTATAAGGGGAAATTGAGGTCAGTTGGTCTCACTCGTGAACACTCCAAAATGTCCTTAATAAATATATTTTTAACCAATAAAAAAAGTAAATTAGGATAAAATGGTAAAATCACTCATATAATTACAACTACCAAATAATTCCTCTTTTTTTTTCTATTTCTAATTGTATATTTATTTATTTGTTTATTATAAACTCTTCAAAAATTAATCATCTATAAAAAAAATATACTAAATTATCAAAAGTAAGAATTTGTAATGAACTATACAATGGACAATTTAATGCATAGTACATGTCGACGTCTAGCATATAAAATTACTCAACTTTTTTTTCCCTAAATTCATTAATTTATTATCATATTTAATTTACCAACTGCATACCCACAAAATTAACTTATTAAATTATTTAATCATTTATATAATTATTTTTTCATCAATTTTATTAAATATCTGTGACCGAACTTTTTTTTTTTCGTGCCCACACCTCCATGATTAATAAACTATCACCAAACACGAACTTGAAGGAGCCATGCGGGAACACACATCTACCCTTCATTGAACGACAGTCGGGTTGGGGTGAATTGAGAGTGCCCTCCCTTTTTTTTTTTTTTTTGGCATAATATGTACAAAGAAGCTAGGCACCAAGATCAGGAGGGAAATAGAAAGAATAATGAATAAATAGGTACAGGGAGTCCTACTAGTGAAACTCAAATCCGAGACCTCTTGGTCCCATGTGAATGGCGGTACCAGCTATGTCAAATCCTTTTTCTCAAGAATGTCTTATATGGAAGATAGAGTGGATTTAGAAAATTTATCTGAGGGGATAAAATATGAAGGAAGACTTGAATGATTAGTTCAACAGATGTAAAATAAGATAATTTAATAAAAAAATTTTGAATTTATACAAGTCTAATCTATATAATATTTCAAGCACTGACCCCACCTCCTTAAATTCATTTTTAATATAATGGGCATATTGCGTGGTTTTAAATTACTCGTATAAAAAAGGTTTTATATATTTTTTTTGTATTTGTTAAACGATAAATAACTTATTCAGAAAAAAAATGACAATTAATTTGAAATATAAAATATGTGATATACTCAATATGTATGTATGTATGTATGTATTCCGCAGGAGGAATGCCGATCTTCCTCTTCTCTCTTTTAAGGGGTTAGAGACCCATGACATGGCATTCGTGCTTTCGGGCAGGAATTTCCAAGGTCGATCGATCCTGAATCGACATTCGCTCCATAGACATCACTTAACAGATTCTTTCCTCTAGGTATACTATACTACGACGTATTTCCTACACCGAGTTCCGATCGTCAAGGAACAATAGGACCCGTTCGATTTTCAAGCAAACCCATGCAAATTCCCACGAAACGCTTAGTATGTTCGACACCCCCTGATCAGGGATCATAAACAAGGATGGATTCAGAAGATCGAGTCGATGGGGGTTAAAATTGAAGGAACAGCTAAAAGATGGGATTTAGGGACAAAATAATATGATCCAAAAAAATAAATATAAATCAATAAATTATGTATAAAACCTTATGGTTTTTTCGAGTTTTGGTGAGGGGATTGCCCCGCACACCCACGAACCCCTATCCTTCATCGTAAATGAAAGATATGCTAAAGAAGATGCTAACCTGGGATCATGTCTTCTTTCTCGCCAAGCACGAGCGGTACAGCAGCCAGAGTCGGGATCAGAACTCGAGGCACGAACTAGAAGATCAAGGAAGTACAAGAAGAGGAAGGAGGAGCAGGAGGAGGAGGAGGAGAATAGTAGTCAGTGATATGGACCACTGGAAATGAAGAAGCTGGGAACTGTACGTACCTAGTAAGGAGAAAGTGGAAAAAAATCTTGGGCACTTGTGACCACACGACCAAACATTCTTGTTTCGTTTCAAGTTTTAACGAGGAAGGAAGAAGCATTGGTCACTACTTAACTCTCTATTCATGATGACATAGCCTTCCCTAGCTATGTCTTCAACCTACCTTTCTGGCCACTTTTCACATTGTTCACTAGCAATCCGACTCTCCGTAATGTAACGATCGCCTACCGAGACTTGTCGGGGGGAACGCTAGCCACTCCCCGAGTCGTATCTAGCTCCTCAGGGTTCATGTCACGAGCTATATCGAACTTTTACGAGGCCTATGAAGGCTCGAATGTCATGTTAGATGCACGTTTTGCAAGGCAACTCTCAATATCTACACAATTAAATATACTTAAATGAGCTGAGCTCATGGGTGGTGTGATAAATTTAGTCAATTAATGTTTAACATATTAGCAGATATTTCAAATCGTATTTTTAAAAAATAAATGTTATTAATAGATAGAACACTGTGATCTAATACTTCATAATGGTGCGTTAAACGTTCATTTGTCGAGTTTACCGTTGATATGGCGAGCTGAACTCGTGTAAGAATCTCTCGTTGGTAGTAGCTAACTCCATAATGATGGGGACTGCATGTGGGTTTGGTGACCCCGTGATCCTAAATCCTTTCAATGCGTCCATTTCAAAGCATTTACCAGAAGTGCGGTATTTGGATATGAATTTGACAGGACACCAATCTCTGTGAACTATATCATATCTTTAACTATGATGAAATTCTGATGAACTCATACTTATATACACTGATTGTTCGGTTCGCCTGAAAGTTTCGATGCACTCTCCCACCAAGCCCTATTTTTGAGCCTGTTCTTGGTGTTAGCTACCCATGGAGGGGTAAGTAGTTCTTTCTTCCCCAACTTCCAAGTCAGCGTGGGAGGAAGGTGCTGAAAAAGTCTTGGTTTTTTGTGTGGCCACCACTCCACTGGGTGTTAGGTGGCTAAAGATTTTTTCTTTTCCCTTTTTACTACACTGTGATGATTCGCTTTTAATACATCGTGACACCAACTAATTATCAGACTAATTTATTTTTAGGATTATCTTATTTTTATTTCTTTAAATTTCATAAAAAATATGAAAATTATTTAATTTGATTGATTAGTGTCACCGCAAAAGTACTGTCACACGGTAATACTGTTATATACAAAACTCTCTCTTGTAACAGACAATAGCATATTATTTCATAAATTAGATCCTACCTACTTTTAGGGTTGGTTTCACTTTTTTTTTTAGTTTAATAAAAATATTTAAAAAATTGTTAAATTATATCGGTTTGTGTCACCACATAAGCATGTTACGAGGTGCTACCATTATACAGAAGACTTAGAGTGATGCATACGTATTAATCCGACAATCGTCGTGAGATCAAAACTGCCTTAGATAGTGTTTGACTGTAAAAGTTCAATATAATACAAGCTTAAATGTATTAAAATTTTACAGTGTAACTGTTAAATTCCCGACCTTCAGTATTTATAATATTATCATATTATACTAATTTACAATCAATTTTGATTATTAAATTTACAATCTTTTTTACTTTATTTTAAATATTACGGTCTCATATATCAATATACTGCTAAAAAAATTTACCGTAATTCAATTTTCTCTATAATTTTAATATTGCTTTAATTTAACCATGTTGGAATAAAACTCCCTTCAAATTAGGAGAAGCTTCTGGATTATACTTCCTTGGACCGATGAATACATTTAAGGAGTACGGGAGACTATGCAATACAAGACCTTAACGGTACCATTCCGTCACAATTAAATAACCGTTTAATAAAAATATATAAATTATTAGATAAAAAATAATCTCCATTTCTCTATCTTCTCCTTTCACATTAACTTGAAGGTAATATACTCCGAAAAATTGTCTCAAACATTTCATGAATATAACACATTGGTACGAAATATAATATTTTGGTACAAAATTTTTTAAAATATATTATTTTGATATAAATCGTCGGCTTTTTACTGATTTTATTAATTTTAACAGGCATGGCAGCATAGAACATGTAGTGATTTCGCTGATGTGTCAAATCAAATAATGATTTTTAATTTAAAATGAAAAATTATCTTTTCATGAAGATAACTAAAAATAAAAAAATAAAAATAGAATGACTGAAGACTTTTATGTGGAACCTGTTCCCCCCCCCCCCCCCCCCCCCCAAAATCTCCCCGCACCCCGCCTCCCCAGTCCCACTTCCATCAGCGCGGACCTCTCTCCCCCCCGTTAACCCTCCGCCGTCTCCTCCGCCGTGCAGTAAAGCGAAAAGGACAATGGAAAGAAACAGAACAACGATGATGGAGTTGAAATCCGACAATTCATCCGGTTCAGTGAAAGGCAATCGATCAATCAACATCATTCACAAATTCCGATGAGACACGAAGAAAACGCAGCTAGACAAACCCGTATAGGATTCACCTAGACATACGTATATGGTGTTACCTCAGCATCGTGCTGTCGGGTTGAATGTTGTGCTCGAGGCAGTAGAGCTCCCAGCAGGCATTCCCAACCTGAATCCCGGCCTGCCCGATGTGGACGCCTATCACCTCCCTCATCTCCTTTTCTTCTCCTCCGCCTCCCTGTCTTCGTCTGAAACAGCGAGAATGATGGATGGGAACCCAATGAGAACTTGTCTTCTCTCCTCCTGGCTCCTGCTCGCCGGAATATCGAGGCAGGGGAGAGGCACTGAGGCTGAGAGAGACAGTGAGTAGATGTTTGCTGGGTGTTGTGGTGTTCTCGATCACGGTGATGAGGACGACGTGCGCGATGAAGAAACTGTTTGTTACCCTACTAGTTAATAAATTATAATAAATGTACAAATAGTAAATACATGTTAATTATATAAATTATTATCATAATTATTATTAACTAAAAAATTTTTGTTGCCCCTCTTATCACGTTATTATAAAGTTGAAACACCTAAAATTTTATATTTATTTATTTTACTTTTTTATAACGTGAATAGTTTTCTTTTCGAACTCATAAGTACCCTACAAGTCTACGAATGTGCAAGTTATATGTGTGCATGACCATCACCAAAGATTACGTGCTTGAGGTGGATCTATTTTACCTTCCTTTTTATTTTCATTTAATTTGGTTTTTGTATTTGTCATATTTGATTAGAAGTTACATAAGTTCCATTTAATATAGAAGTTGGGCTCGGAATATGCTTGGATACATCAGTTATAAAAAAAGAGTTCTATTTAATATAGATTCAATATCATTCATATTCATCTTACTAAAAGGTACAAATATTTATAAACCCTACGAGCCTCTGACTAATTCAGTTGAGCCAAACATGTTTGGCCAATGAAATTAATTGATAACTGATTGACATTAGTAAACTGACCAAACAGGGAAAGGGTCTCAAGAGCGAGAAAGTTTTAATGGAGTTGTGATGCCACGTGTGGCAATGTTAACGTAATATATCCGTCCAATCAAAATTTACCATTTATATATTTGTCTAGTTAGAGTTGACCATTTGTTAGGAGTTTTTATATATTTTAAAAAAATTTACGATTTAGTAATTATATAATTATATTTATTAATTTCCATGTCAAGTTCTTATTAGATGGATATCCGTAGACTTCCTCCTCAAGAGCTGCGATGCCACGTCATATATCCGTTTGCTAAAAAACTGATATGTATCAATTTGGTGCCACAGTAGTACCATATGGTGATGCCTATGTGGGACCTCTGCCACGTGGCATCGCTTAAAGTGACTGGCCATCAATGGTAATGTGTTAAAGACTAACAGAAGTCACTTTTTTATTAGATGGGTGATGACATATGATATAACCGCTACACCTGAGACTATCATAAAAAGGAGGAGAGAGTTGTCCGTGCAACGATATGTCACATCTCATTGTTTATCTGGTTAAATCAACAAAATTAAAACAATTTAAGATTTTCATCAAATTAAAAAAGTAAAAATAATAAAAATAAATTAATCTTATTAATTTATGATATTAGTTTAGCACTGTCGTATCATATAGTTACATTGTGGGTTAAGGGGTAGGGGGCCCAGAAGGTGTGGCCCGCCATCTGCTTCCAACTGTTTACTGTTGGGAAGCTGTGAATAAGTCCAGCTCGGCTGGTGTCGGTTGCTTTGGTACGTGCACTAGTATAAGGTAAATATGAAATCAATAAGAACCTATCAGAATCGAAATTGAAACTTGTTAATTTATTTGTATGGTTAATTTTAATCTTTTGTAACTTTCTCGTTTGAACTCTAATTTATAGACCAGTTAAACCGTTACATTCGTAACTCGATGAACTTCATTTGACATAATTACGTATATTTGATAAATTTTCATGTCTAAAATATCATTATAACGTAAAATTAGTAATAGATAGTATTTAAACCCAATGAAAAACATGTTTAAAAATTATACATATTTGATTATGATAAAAAAACTATATGAAATAGTAATAATCATAAAAAAAAATCGAAATAATTCATATTATAGAGTTAAAAGAATAAGTAATAATCAGGTTCCAACAGGGTACTCAGAACATGTAATATCTTATATGTTCAGGATATTGTTCGATTCTAAGATTTAACAGAGTAAGATCCGGTTCTAAAGTTTAGGAATAGATCTTATTCAGGATACGATCCGGATACCATGAAAAAATACAGGGTACCCAAATCCGCTCACCCCTTGATGATGCCATTTTTGTACATAGTCTCGGCAGAGAAGATTGGAATGATTGAAGAAGATTCTAGCCTCCTTCATTCAGTCATCCCATCTGATACCCTCTCTGTCGTTGAAAGTAAGATGAGAGCTAAGTCTTCTTCGTATCGATATCACCGCACATGATAATACTAGAAATAGCAATGGACAAGTGTTTGAAAATTCGGACCCATCCAATGCCCTTCACGGGTCGACTCGTGCCATAAGACCAGTCGAGGTGCGGGACAATCCAAATTATAATATTATGTGAAACATAAAGTTAAAATGTAATATAAATTAATATATTTATAACTGTACATCTAAATTAATTTAAAATAACTTAAAATAACTCAATTTTAATAATAAAGATTATCAACTTTTTAGTTTATCAACGATGAAACTGTATATAATTTAAACAAAAAAGTTAATTTCAAAATAATATAAAATATAATATGGTATTAGGTTATAGGCAAGGGCTGGGAGGTCCAAGATAGAGACCTAGACCCATCCCAAGTTCGGATTTTTTTTTATTTCTTATAAATATTTGAATTTATAAATTTTACGAAATTGTTTATCATGAATTTACTTATGTGTCCAATTTCTATTAGCTTGTAATATTATAAGCGGTACTGACATGAAATGTCCGTGATATAGAAGATTTTCTCCGGTATACACTCCATGTCTGCTTGTCCCATAGGCCCAGCCCATTTATGGCTAATCCCGGCCCATTGAAGCCCATATCATGGTCCGTGCAGGAAGCCCCCGGTCTCAAAAACTAACGGCGCTCGCTGGTCGGGACTGACAAGCGGCCAAATATGAACTCCCGGAGCATATAAGCCCAAGTTCTAGATGCCGGCTGGAGAGCTTCCCCTTCGCCACGACAGCTATATGCACCGAGTGCACATTTGGCGATGGAACATCTGTGGATAAAATCACGGAAAACAAAGCACCAGCGAGGAAACCCAAGGAGACAAGGCTGCTGCCATGGCTACTATCAAAGCGGTGGCTCTGATCACCGGCGACGCCAACGTCCGGGGCTCTCTCCAATTCGTTCAGCAACCCAACGGTCTCCCTTTGTCTGTCTGTCTGTCTGTCTGTCTGTCTGGAGCTGCTGGGTTAGCTTGCCTATCGTCACTTCCTGTGAGATTGTGTTGCAGGGGCCACCCAAGTGAAAGGGAGGATAACGGGTCTCTCCCCGGGGCTCCACGGCTTCCATATCCACGCCCTCGGTGACACCACCAACGGCTGCAATTCCACCGGTACAGCAAACTGCTGCCTTCTTAAGCCGATTTCAAGCTGTAGTTTTTTCGCTACTTCTTCTTCCTCCTGTAGTAGGGATAATCGTATGGTCAATCATCTGCAAGCCACTGGATTTTTCGCAGGGCCTCATTTCAATCCGCTGAAGAAGGAGCACGGAGCTCCCTCCGATAGTGAGCGGCACGCGGGTGATTTGGGCAACATCGTTGCAGGCCCCGATGGTATGTCTCTTTGAGATCACGTGGACGAGTTTTGAACGCTGCACTGTGTTTGTTCTAATGCCCATTTCAATTATTTGATATTGTAGGAGTTGCTGAGGTCTCAATCACGGATTTGCAGGTAATTCTGATTCAACCTCTGAGAAATTTGGTACCTTTCCGTGGCAAATATCGAGTTGGAATTCGAAAAATCCGAATCTAAACTATTCGCAACTGTTTAAATTATATTTTATCTTTGTCATCTTTTTTGTTCTGCTTTAGATACCATTAAGCGGGCATAATTCCATACTGGGGAGGGCAGTGGTTGTGCACGCTGAGCCCGATGATCTTGGCAGAGGTTAGTCTGAATACTTTCGAGTCTGCTGCCACGAATCTGGCAGCACTAACTTCAACTTGCTGCTTTGATATGTTCATAATGTTTATGGGTGTTGCAAGGCCATCCTACATTTTCCACATTTCATGTTGAGATAAGTTAGATCAATACCAAGAACATGGCTGTGACGCAAATGTCCTGAAATGTTAGCCCCCTGAAACAGTGGATGACACATGTCAATTTTGTCAGAAGAACTCGCTGTTATAGTCCGATATGTTTCCTTGTCATTGGTCATCTTTTGATGAGCGGAAGTGCTTTCTCTATGAGATTCCTTCGAGATGCAGTGTCCTCAGTCAATAAGAGCTAATAATAATACATTGTTGAGTTTCAGGTTCAGGATTAGATCCTGAAATGTTATAAAGAAGAGCAAAGTGATAGGTTCTGTCAAACCTAGAGTGCCTGTAGAATGTAAGCCCCGACATGTAACAATGTTTGTTTGAATTTCACATTGATCATTCTAAGCTGTCCTGATATATAACAATGCATTAGCCCTGATAATAACAACATTTGTTTGAATTTCACATCAATGACTTTAAGCTGTTTTGTATCTAATGCAACTCTGAGATTGATCTTCTGGGGGATTCTTCGGAGTTTCCGGAATTGCTTCCATCTGAGTTTCTTGTTAGCTAGTTTTGACGAACTTCAGCTACTTAGGGGGCCGTGTTTATCTTTTTCTTTTTCTTTTCTTTGACAGGTGGACACGAACTCAGTAAGACCACTGGGAATGCCGGTGCTAGAGTTGGATGCGGTACTTTACCCGTTTCCTTTTGTTGCCCTTGAGATGTTCGCATTTCAAGTATAGATGGAATTCTGCTACCCATAACAAACTGGAAAATAGAGGAAGAAGATGCTATTGGTATTGTTAGTGCAACCTGTTCTTCAATACATGACGGCCTGACCTTTCTTGCATTGGTTTTTTGCCAGGCATCATTGGACTTCAGTCTTCTGTTTAGATCGAACACCATTGCAGTGACAGTACGGGCAAGCTTCATCCTGAACATCTGATGCAAGTTCCTGCATGCATGTTTGTCCAATCCATTGCTGTTCACTTGAACTTGGGGGTCCTAAAGGATTTTCTGCTAAACCTTCCTGGGGATGATTGGCATTCATCCTTATATTTCCCTTGAATTGACATGCATTACACTGCCATCAATGTACCAATAAGAATTTCGATATTATTCCGCATGTATTATTTCTCTTCGAAATTGTGCTAACAGCCAAATCTACAAATCTTTCCAACACCGAGGACGCTTCGAGTTCAGGGCTAATACGAGAGGCAAATGGAAACTCAATCTGTGTACGGACTGATGCCGAGCCTGGAAAAAGCAGGCGGACACCATTTCCATGTATGCTTTAGGGCTCCTTGTGGACATTGCTGCTCAAACACTGACTGATAATGATTCTTCTTGCCGTGTACTTGTACTGCAAACAGTTCTGTGTGAAGAAAAATTTGAACCGAACAAAGCATGGATGCTGTTGCGCAACGGCCATTACAGGTACAAGCCGTTGTCATTTGCGACCGAGCAGTCTCAGAGAGCAGTCTTCCGTTTCAGCTGGTTGTCTAGTTGCAGCTAGAGGTGGACCCGAATTACGTACAGAATTTATTATTTAATGATTGGTGAAGAAAGTGAGAAAGCTATGATTAAATAAGATATTAATTGCAGTTATTGTTGGGAATGTGTGATCTTCCGACAAAATTATGTATGAATATTGAGCGATAAATTTAGGGAAACAATTGATTAATTTTATATATAATGAAATGGTTAGACAGGAAGTATGAAATAAGAAACAGAGAAACAGAGAATGGAAAAAGAACAGACGATTGCATATTAATAATTTTATCATCATGATCTTTTTTTTTTCTTAATCTAATATTTGTAGATATTAAATTATACGTGGTGATGAGTAATTAAAAAAAAAAGAGAAAAAGATATATAAAAATTGAGGAATGTTTGGATATATGTAATTTAGATTTCCAGGGCATGCCATAAAAAAAGTACAGCTGTGTTATCTAAATAAAATTTATTAAAAATATATATTCATGCACGATTAAAAAAGTAATTATTTACAAATGATTTTTGAATAAAAGAGAGAAATGGTTAAAAGTGGATAATTATATCTGATAAATTTATGATCGTGATCTCATTTCGTTCTGACTTAAAGGGTAACAAAATCTTAATCAAGGACATTTTAAAAAAGGAAAAAATCACACAAAAATGGATGTCTCCTTCCTTGAAGTAGAAATTGACGCCCGTTCAAGATGTGGTACCACAGTAAAGTTTTGTTCTGCCAGTTTGGGGGTAAAAGTATAATTATCTTAAAGATTAGACCTCAACCGTGCAATTATCCAAGATTTTTCGGCCCGCGTGCCTTTTTTTGTGTGCACCACTGCGAACATAAGTTGTTCGGACTATTAATTGATCCAGTTCGAATTGAATTAACTCATTAGGATATCAAACTCTCGAAGCATTAATTTTTTTTATTCTTAAAAACTCGAACATTTTTAACAGAGAGTTTTCCTTAAGTGAAATAGGTAATGTCTTGCTACTCAGACTAGCTGATGGTCCACACGTGCTGTTGTTCAACAGGGTTGGTTGGGTTTGCTTCCAATGCCCGCCATATGCGGCCTAAAGGAAAAAACCTCCACGGGCCCACACGTCGGATTCACTTCGGTGCATAGAGCCGGTGCATGCAATGAACCCCGGGCATCACACCAACCGTCCATCTTCTCTACCAACACGGGGCGGCTAGATGGGGAGAGAGAGAGAGAGAGAGAGAGAGAGAGAGAGATTCGCATCGCCCGCCATCGATCGATCGATCGATCAACGATCTGAATCATCTTCGTCATCCTTTCACCATCGCCGGATTCCCCTTGAGGTTCTTCTTCCTGCCATTGTCGGTTCGGCTTTGAAGATCGGTGCAAATACTGCGATTGATTGACAACCGGAGAGTCGGAAGAGAGAGAAGAAGATATTGGTTGATCGGATTGAGACCGCCGCCGACCTCGCGTTCCGTTTCCAGAGGGAAGGAAGCATCGCTCAACGTTCCTTTCAGCTCCGGGCTTCTGTTTCAAATGGCTCCGCCGTCTGCAGCTGCCTCGCTTCTCTTCCTCGCCCTCACCACGCTGTGGTCAGTCCGGCCCGTGGAATCAGGGCCGCTTCCTTGCTGCCCCCGCGAGTCTGTTTTGTTTCTCTGCAGCTTGCAATCTCAGTGCCCTATCTCGATCTACCCTAGCGTTCCTCTCCAGGTGCGGGTTAATTCCACGTCTAGCTTAATTTGGTAATATCGTGTGCGCCACTGTGCGTTTATGGCGCTTTCTTTGTGCCCCACAAGATTGATTATTTCCGCATGTGATAGCAGCCTATAGTGTTTTCTGGGGGATTCCGCCCGTAATAGTCGCCTGCTTGTTTGGTTGATTTCTGGTAATTTCTATGCTTTTGCGAATGGGGGCTAAGGAAGGGAGAAACTGCATGTCGCTTATCTTTAGGTGTAAATTATGCAATAATGAACATAAATGGAAGTTGTCGGTTGACTTTATTCTTGTTGATAGTTGATTGCTTGCAAAATATGGTAAATATAATATTGCAATATTGATCTGTTAGTTCCCAATGGTTTTTATCCTTCACTCCTGCTAGCAACTGGTAGTTCAGACAGATAGCGGAATCGAGACATCATGGCCATGCATATTCGTTTTTTCTTACTTGGCTGCTAAGTAAGTAATTGCAGCAAGTAAATTTAGGGAACCATTTTCATGTGCTTCAGTTCTTTTCTAGTCTGTTATGTTGTTGCAAACTGCATAACTGACATTTGAGGTGTCCTTAGTCGGTTTGATCTATTTCCTAAAGGTGCTTGGACCGGATTCTTTCATTTATTTGAGCACCAAAGCAGTCAGATTGATTTTCCATTTTAGATAGGGCATGTGCTTTTGAGTTCCTATAAGGAATACCCAGCTTCAATTTCCATCGTGCACTTATATGGTAATGTTCAAGCATGGAGCTAGTCTTAAGATGCTATGAAGTGCTAGTCATGGCTGTTTTATCTGTTTTTGTCCGGCTGTAGATATTGCTTGTGTCAATAAAAGACTTTCCTATCTAAAGCCAGTGGATTTTGTTTTTCATGACGGATGCTCTTACTGTGGATCAACCATTGCTTATATGGTCTCCCTGCAGATTTGCTGATTTTTAATGTTATGAATCTTATCAAATTTCTTTCTTGTTTTTCTGCCATGGTTGGCTCGAACATGGATTAGTGTATCTTATTATTCTTCTCTAGGAAATAACTGAACTGTCATTTAGTGTTTGCTTCATATGGAGATATTTGCTTCATGCTTGTTTATATGGACGCATCTCTATAACTCAATCTTTTAATTAGATGAAACTCAGTCGAAATATTGAACAAGTTTACCCTATTGTGCTGAATATGATGGAATACTCTACTTGTTATTCCTGCATTGATGAAAGGATAAAATTCATTAGTCCAGTAGAAAGTTTCATCTTCGAACTGGTCGTTAACAGTAGAAAGTTTTAGCTATTGTGCTGACTTTGCATACGTCTACCACTTGAACTAGTGATTAATGGTATCATTTCCAAGGTCCCTAAAAAAATAAAAAATAAATCCACAGTCCAGTTGAAAAGTATTATGATATAAGCACATGTTTTATACACACACGCACACACACACACACACACACACACACACACTTTTATCCTATTTCAAGCCAAGGTTGTCAAACCAAAATGAATAGCTATCTGAAATTTCACCTATTTTCCATTGTTTACACAGTATCTCATTTTCTTAAATAACCTACCTCTCCTGAACTAACTTTCTTGCTACTGTTCTCTATGGTAAAAGTTATTTTTTTCGATGAAACAATCCCTTTCATTTTTGAAAGCTTAATTTTTGCATCTTTTTTATGGTATAAGCCTATCTCTTATACATTTTATTTCACTAATCCTTGGTAGCTGGAGCTGTATATTTTTCTTCCTACACTTAGGTTTTTAGGTTCTCATATGGCTGATTGTTGCAATTTTTACTTGTCCAGTTATGTAGCTGACTGATTACTTGGACAATGGGTACTGGTGTGCAGCTTGAAAATTAGGGTAAATTGTGATAATGATCTTTACTTCTAATCTTCGGCAGGTTGATGGAGACTTCCTTGACAGATTGCTGGAGTCTAAGCATCACCATGGATATACCTCAATACTTTTCTATGCTTCTTGGTGCCCATTTTCACAGGCCATACTTCCTACTTATGAAGTTCTTATCTCCATGTTTCCACAAATAAATCATTTTGCTGTACAACAGTCTTCTGCTTTGCCAAGGTACAATACTGCTAAATTATCATCCCTCACACATTGTTGTTTATTTTTGTGGCTCTGCATCTTTCCTTTACATGAACTTGATTATAGTCAGACACTGGTTTTAATGAACATACAACTTCAGCAATCTTCAAATAGTCCTGTTGGGTGACGACTGATATTGTCGCTATTATTGTTATTAAGTCAAAAGTGTCTCCCGAATTAAGAAAAGGCTTGGTTTTTCCAATATTGTTATTTACTATGCCATTTGATTGTTAGGATGTGATTATTGTTGCAGTGATGCTGTAGAGGTTATTTGCTATCTCAAAAGTTCAAAAAGAAGTTTGTTGTTGGGATGATTTTAGAAGTGCAGTTATCATATCTAAAAAGGAACGCCTTGCTAGATAACACCATGGAGCTGTCACATCTTTCTGATTTGAAACCAGTGCTTTTGATGATTAAGCTAAGATGTTCTAAATTTTTTGTTCAATTTGGACACTGAAAGTTGTCCTCTTAGGTTAATACTGCTGAAGGTTTTTTCTTTTTCTTCATAACTTGCTTAGAGTGCACGACTGGTTGCTGTCCTGTGTTATTGTAGAAAAGGTTCCCTCATGTTCAACTGAAAAGTGAAGGGTCATCTATTTTGTGTGATCCATGAATGACATTGTAAGTGAGACTTCGAGCAATAGGATTTTAGAATTATTAGGTTGTGACCTTGCTGTTTCTCAACTTTGTATTTGCCTTCTCATTTATGCATATTTAGTATGACCTTTCTACTAATATTCCTAGAATGACATAAAAAATTGAACTTATATCTTCTAATGATTGGCAAACATCTAATTTAAAACGTTTCATGCTTCCTTTTTTTTCCCCATTCTTTGTCTCTCTTGATTGTATGGTTCTCTAAGCTTATGAGCTCTGTAATTTAATTTTTTTGCGATGTACCCCAGTAAGTGCATGATAAAAGAGTATCTGCATAACTTCCAGGTTTTGCCAATTCGTTTTGGAAATCCTGTCATTGAATCCTAACCACATGGTTCACATTGCAGTATCTTTTCAAAGTATGGGATCCACAGTGTGCCATCAATATTATTGATCAATCAGACCTCAACAATGCGATATCATGGTCCGAAAAATCTTATCTCGCTTGTGCAATTTTATGGGAACACAGGTACTCCCTCCTACCCCAACAGAGTATTAAAACTATATCTCCAATTTATCTTCTAATATATGACATAAATTTTTTGTTGTAACTTAGTCCATGAGCTCATTGCTTACGTCCTGTTTGATGTGCATTCCCCCCCTGTCCATCTGTTGTGCAGGGCTTAAACCAGTTCGGTACAACATGTTTGATCAGCTGATGGAACATCATACCAGTGAAAGTTCCGCTGTGCAACTTAGGGGTGGTTTATCGATAAAGGAGCTGGTGTACAGGGAACCCTACTTAATATTTTCAATTTTCTTTCTATGTCTGAGGGTCCTTATGGCAACACTGCCTAAAGTTGTATCTCGCATAAAAGCTTTCTGGGTCTTACACACTCCTCATCTGAACTTGGAGATATTCGGCGAGACAACCCAGATATTAGGCCGCCTCCTGCCTACAATTGATGTGAGGAGGCTATGGATGAAACTCAGACCGTGTAAGGCCCGGACCTTCCATGAGAGGGTCAGAAGCGTCCGAGCATTGGCTCCTTCCTTGGCCTCCGTGTCACTCGGCGAATCTTCCTCTGCTAGGTCATCACTGTAGGGGTCTTAACCTTCGCTCATGCTGTAAGTCAAAGAAGCAGACACTGTGAAAATGCTTCCACTCTATTGAAAAGGTAGTTCTCTTGCTCTGTTTCCCTCTCTTTGTCTGTCTGATATGTCTAGTTTGATTAGTGTTGCCTTAATAGCTGAAGCAGTTGCCCTTATTTGTTGGGATTTCCTTTGCTTTTGTCGTTTTCAAAATCCGGGAGGCACCAAACAAGCATGTAAATTAGGGAAGAGCTCTTTTGTCTTTTGTCTTCTCTCCTTGTATATTATTCAATAATTTGAAACAAAGTCGACATCTTGAGTGTGATGTAAGACTGCTATATTCTCTCCTGCCAAAAAAGGTAAAAGTGCTGAAGTTCTCTTATCTATTTCTTTCTGGGATTCTTAGAAGCTTTGATGCCTGATGTCTGATCAGTAGCTAAAGAGTCTGCAACATTATGAACTTTCCGCAACTGGGTCCATGAGAAAATATCAGATCGGAGCTGTCAAAAGTATTGGCTGTCCCCGCAAGAATCAAGAATATGAATGGCACCGGTGTTATGTGGAGTCCACGGAAGGATTTCTGGATGCTGAGAAACCGAAGGCTTGGCTAAAGCTCATGTGCCCTTCGTTTATTTGCAGTGCCCTCTGCACCATGCAGACGCTCAGGCATCGTCGGATACATAGAAACTGATGTTTGATTCATGAAATTTCGAGTCTTCCAGCACTGCATAAATGTAGGTGGCTGCTGCTGCAACTTTTTCGAGTTTAATGCTTACAGGGCAGAAGTTTTGCTTGCAGGGATGAGAAGCCAGGCCACCACCAGGGAAAGGGGAAAACGAAGGAAGTTGAAGCACGCAAGTGTAGGTTTTGCCTGTACATAAGTCCAACACCATTGATTAACTTAACAGTGCCACCAAAAATGATGAACAACTTGACAGCGATGTGCCTGCTCAATTATTTGAGTTCGCTGTCGGATGCCCCTTTAATTCAGGAATTCGAGTCCAAAAGAATCTCAGTTTCTGATTCGGGCGAAGTTAAGCTGTACAAAGCGATATCTTCAAGGTAACAGGCACCTCAGGCCCGTGCCACCGGAGGTAATTGACTCCTGAAAAGTACCACCAACCTGATGACGTCTCACGGCGCTCGACGGATCTCAAGACCGTGACTGGAACAAACGGCTGAGCATTCGATTCACTGTCACTTGCCGAACAAAATGATCTCTCTGCGTATCGAGTCGTGTCATGGGTCGTGAAAATCTTCTCGCCAAGTTATGTCTGGGTTGCACGGTGCCATAGCTAGCAACAGTCGAATTCACGTCTCGGTCACAGAAAAGAGCAGTGAAATGTTGCTGATTGAAAGTAGCACTTAACACGTCCACTGAAAGGCTTCCCCTTTTCATCCTCCAATCGAAATCTCTAATTCAATAACCATCCCAAAAATAAGAAATCTTTAACGCAAATTTGCAATCGATTTAGTCAAGAGATTCCCCTAATTAAGCTAGCGCTTTTTCTGATAAGGTTAACTAAGGTAGTTCGGTGTTCCTTTCCCTCGAACAGATTCTCGGGTCCAAGCACTGTGTATGAAAAAAAAAAGTCTTACTTTTAAGAGATGTGATACCCTTTATTGGGAGAAAATTTTAAGCGATCTTACTTCATCACGTGGTATGAAAAATATTAATCAGAATATAACCAATGAATAGATTTATGTTAATTATAAAAATATTTATCATAACTATTATTAAATAAATTAATTTAATTATTTTTTATCATATTATTATGAAATAGGGTGAGGTGGATCAATTGGGTAATCGAGGTGGATCAATTGGGTGGAATACCAAAAGTCAAATAGTAGAAAAGAAGTATCCAGAACATGAGAGGTCCCACTGGGCCAACGCGGCCACGTCTCTCCTTCGTTCCTTCTTGAAGAGGAAGGGAAGGGAATAAAGCAAAGCAACAAGGAGAGGATAATGAACAGTGAAAGCTCCATCTTCTTTAACTAACTTAAATAAATCGAGGTAGCTAGGATAATACTTCCTAGAAAAAAATCGTAAATAATTATATATTACGGTGATTTATTGAGTAAAAGTTAATTAAATTACTTTAATTTATAATAATTATGATAATTACTTATATAATTAATATTAATTTATTTATTTATTACTTTTTTATTAGGATTTCCTTATATTATATTGCGAGGTAGAAGCACCTAAGAATTTCTCAATGTTTCTTTAATAAGGTTTTAAATATAATATTGTGAATAGAAAATTTTATAATTAAATATCTGTATTATTTTAATGTATTCACGACTTAAACTTGTATTAATTGAGACATTTAATGCTGTTGATTTTGAGGCAATTATTGATAATGAAAAAATCTCTCTCTCTATCTTTCGCACACAATCTTTAATTACAAAAAAATCTTAGATAGTTTTTACTCAGGGGTCTGATAAAAAAATAATCAATTGAATTTATTTGATAAAAAAAAATCAATTGAATTTATTTTGTTTGTAATATTTAAAATAATTATTTGGATTACTGGTGTTCAATCTTTATATTGTCAAGAGCAGTCATCACAAAAGTAGAATAAATCTACCGGAACTTCTTGTGGCATGGGCTGAACACCAGCCCGAAAGGTGCAAAAACAAGCCGGAATAGAGTGTGCAAACCGAAAAGTGAAGGAGGATTGGGTATTCGAAATGTTGATCAATGGAGTAAGGTAGGCACGCTAAAGAACATATGGCTGCTACTCCTACACTCGAGATCTCTATGGGTGGCTTATCAAAGGCCGAAACTAGTTTGGCTCGGTTTCGCGAGGTGAATTAGTCTGGTTCCCTGACAAATCAGGCACCTTAACATCCAAAAGTGCCTAGGATCTGTTTTGCAAAAAAACTGAGAAGCAAATCTGGATCAAACGAATATGGTTCTTAGGAAACATTCTGAGAGCTTCAACAATCAGTTGGCTGGCTTGGGAAGACCGGCAGGCCACCAAAAGCCAAATGCTTCGTTGGAATGTCCAATTGCCTTCGGAGAATTGCGAGTTTTGTGAAACACAACTAGAAACTCGGGACCACCTGTTTCTCTCCTATGCATCGACTCGGCAAATTTGGCAGGCTGTCTTGACTAGTGCAGGCCTCAATCGAGTAACCAGAGACTGGTCAGCTAAATCAAGTTGGCTACTTCTACAATGGGGCAAGACACTTGACTCGGTGGCTGCCCGTCTTTTGTGGACCCAATATGTCCATTCCATTTTGCTAGAAAGGAACAAGCATGTCTTTGCACGGAAGAAGCGAACAGCGGAGGAACTAATGTGCTTAATAGTGGACATAGTGAAATTGAAGATCTCTTCACTTCCGTGATTGGAACATTAATTACGGGGCTCGAACGTAGTAATTAAATTGGGCATTGTTTGTATATAAAATGGTCGATTACATGTGAATGTAAAATTTGACAACTCCATTTTGATTACAAAGTAATGAAGATCACACCACTACCTAAAAAAATAATTATTTGAATAATTGATATTAATTTTTTCATTTAATATAATCTGATTATCTTGTGTTTGAATTGACTGATCAAATCCCAAGAGCTCCAAGACACGTCACTGAATTTTCCCCACAGCACTACATGACAGTCACCTTCCCCCACAAAATTTTAACCTTTGAGGCCTTTTATATCAGCCCTCTTCGCCCGGACCTTCCTCTTCCATCACGAAACCTTCGCATCCACCGTCCTCCGAATCAGAGGATCGCTTCTCCTCCGAGCAGAGGAGAGTAAAGTAACAGGATGGATCTTGATGAGTGGGAGCTCCTCCCGGTTAATGGGTTTCCCAATTTCAGTGATGACTGTGAGCAGAAGGCCTCGTCGGGCCAGAGAAGGCTTGCTGATAATACCTCGGCCGTCTTCAACGTGGATTTGGACTACTTCCGCTGCCCTTCCCCGACCTCGAAGCGCTCCCCGCCCAGCCGCCTCGTGCCGGTGAGGATACTGCTGGATCCGCCGGTCAAGAAAGACCCCGGTGAAGAAAGGGCGGCGGCGGCGGCGGCGGGGGAGAACACCAGAGCTCCGGCAGTGGAGGAGGCAGCCGACCAGGACGCGGTGTCCCATGTTTTCTTCAAGAAAATGAAGGAAAACGAATTCGTCGACATGAAGATACTCGAGTCCCCGCGGTCGGGCTCGAGGCCGATCTCGCCCTCGATCGAGAACTTCCGGTTCGAGGATCGGCCAGAGAGCCCGGAGATCGCCCGTTCTCCGAGGAGGGTGCCGGAGAGAAACGGTGCCGTCGATGTTGAGATCATGGGCGGTAAAGTGGGGAACAGGGGAGGGCTGAACATATGGAAATGGAGCTTGACAGGGATCGGGGCCATCTGCTCCTTCGGGGTGGCGGCCGCCACCGTCTGTACGATCTTCATCATCGGGAGCCACCAGAACAGCAAGCACAACCACCAGAAGATCAGGTTCCAGATCTACTCCGACGACAAGGTCAGTGGTTACCTTACTCCTCAGATACTTCACCAGAGATATTCTCTCTTTTTATTTTTCGGTACACGAAAATTTACGGCTTAAAAAGATTGAAAGGATACGGAATATGGTGTAAGGGATTCCAAAATCAAATATGAAATTTTTTAATTCCAGATCTTGAGAAATGAATAAGTGGGCCGAATTATAGATAATTTGATAAATTAATAAATAATTATTTGATATGTCAGTAAAAGATATTATAAAATATAAATATCATTAATAAAATGACAAAACACGTGTCAAAAATAATTAAACGTGATCATGAATAATATGACGAGTTTGGTCCATGTAAGAACCACTCTGGTCACTTCGACTACAAAGACCAAATGGACTTGAACTATCTAAAGTCTTCCATGTGATGGGAATGTCACGACATGTGTCACAAGCCAATATATATTAAACATGTTAGTCACATGATATCGATAATTTATCAGATATTTATAATTATTTTTACAGTAGGATTAAACAATTAGTACTCAAGACATATGATGTTATACCCTGGTATTTTCCCCTCTAGCTCTTTCAATCCCTTGTGCTTCAAGCTAGTTGCTTGTTCTTGGGTTTAGCTGACAAACTCCTGAAGATTGACAAATCTGGGACAGAACGGATCGATTTCGATTTCAATGATTTTGTTTAGACCGTGTTGACCATGTCTCGAGCATTGGAGCTCAAACTGAATTCTCCCGCGCAACGATCGCTAATTCAAACACGAAAAAAACCGGGACCTGTGTGTGCAGAGGATCAAGCAAGTGGTTCATCATGCAACCAAGCTTAAAGAAGCAATCGCGGCCGCGAGAGGGGTTCCCCCGTCAATAGCGCAGATCACCTCCGGTGGCTACTACGACGGTATCTGAATCAAGAACTATCAGAATGAAGTAGCTCGACCGGGTCGGGCGCATCAAGATTCCCGGATCGACCCTGAATCCATCAGGCACGACAGGTTCGATTTCGGGGTCTTTTGGTATAGGATCATGAATCTACACAGTGGTATTGTCAGTCCTCATACTGTATATGCATTATCTACATCGGATTCTAGGTTGTGTTGTCTTATGGATATGTGTTCTGGTAATCTAATGCTTCTTTCTTTCCTATGATCTACTACTAATCACTGACTAATCATAGTATTACGACTTCGCATAGCTATTTCGATGCGGCCCGGGAGTTCGAGCCACCGCGATAAAACCGAAGGTTAAGTTTTTTGGTATGAAAGGATGAAAAGAATGCAGTGGGATGAGTTTTATCATAAAAATTGCAATAGCACATGGGAAAAATTACCGATTTTTATGTTCATTTCGAGAATACGATAAAGTGCATTTAAGGAAACGTCATTGGGTTAGCTAGCGGTGGCACAGGTGCTGCGTAGACCCGAAACAAATTGGAGCCTACCCTATCAGTTAGCTTCTAGGTAAATTATTGTGAAAATAAGGTAAATTCCGGGTAGAAAAATGAGGAAGCGATTAAAATAGGTTTCTGTTCCTGTTTCAGTTCTATTAAAAATGATATCCAAAACCGAGACCGGAACTAGTACTCAGAAACGAAAAATATATATTTATATTTTTACTCAATATAAAATATGAAATTACAATTTTTTTATCTTAATATTTTATTCTATACATTTTTTTTTACCTTCAAATCATCATTATCTCCTTAAACTTATCGTTTTCTTAGTTTTTATCATCTAATAATTCTTTTACAGTAAGAGTCTTGCCATCACAAAATCTCTCTTTTATTGCATTCATTGGATATGTTCAACATTTTTGGGTATGCCAAGCAAGAAATCGTTAGATAATTTTTCATTAATCAATTTTAAATCTTTTTATTTGTTAATGGAAGAATAAGTTGCAAACAGGTATTCGGAACCGATGGCATAATACAAGTTTAGGGTAAGGTTTGGTTCTTAAAACCAATAGGGTAGGGTCTGATTTCAAATTTTAGAAACCGATCTTAATCAGGGTAGAGTCCGAGTATCATGAAAAATATAGGGTATCCGAACCCGATCACCCCTAGGATTAACTTAAGAGAAGAATTTACACTAATAGAATGAATAGAATAAGTAATTTACATCGGTAGAATAAATATAATAAGTTTTGCAAGTGTAATTAAGTAATATATATATGTATATATATTAAAAATTATGTTAAATTACTCATTTTATTTTATTTTTTAAATTCTTTTCTATCAAATAAAGGAAGGTTTTAAACCTTCAGCTAAGAGGTGATTAGGATGGTTTGTGGAATAGATTTACATGTGATCATGCAATAACCTTCTTGTGCAATGATACATCCTTGGGAAAATTTCAGATTTAGTCACTGGGTCGTTAAACAAGTGAGGGAAACGCCTATGAATAAACGAATTATTTTCTTTAATTTGAATCAATAATTATGAGCCGACAAATTCTCTTCTTTAATTTGAAATTATTAGCGATCGAATGGTACAGTGATTGAACACCGGAGGGAAGCCTGCCCCTCTGTGAAGATATTTGTTCATCTTGTGGGCAATGAAAGGCAGAGAAAGTGATTGATTGATCAAGGCAGCTGTCCGGACAAATGGGACTTAATTGGGTGATAACCCACTTGGACAAAGCTTGTTTGCCACTGCCTCCATTATATTATGGGAAGAAGTTGACTTTTATTCTATGCATTTTAAACCATGTTCATATTTGATCTATTTTTTTAAAAAAAATTGATTTCAGTCCTTAAGCTTTTAAATATTATTTAATTTTAGTCCTTTACATTATTTTTAATATTAAAAAAAGGTAATCTTGAATTTTTAATAATTAAAAAAATATTTTTGACTAAAAATTATTTTTACAATTATAAAAAATAGAAAAAATTCCAATGTAAGAAAAGAGAGATCAGTGGATACTCGACTGTAAATTATCTCCGAGAAGGTTATCAACGGTCTGTGATACTGCTAGTGACTTTACAAGAATCGTAATGATTGGATTTGATCATCTTTTCGTTAAAATTTCTATTTATTTTTTAATTTGTAATTAAAAATATTTTTTTTTTATATTACAAAAGCCTAATAACCTTTTTTTAGTATTAAAAATAATATAAAAGACTAAAATTGAATATTTAAAAGGTTTAAGGCTGAATTCAACCCAAAAAATATTTAGGTCAAATACGAACATGGTTCAAAAGCTTGATGACCAAAACCAATATTTTCCCTAATATTAAACATCGAACGAATATCACTTATCGACTGTGAACGTATTTAGAACCAGGTATATAAAGAAAATGAAGGGCGTCAGTCGGTTATCACTCCCTCGTCCGGACTTTAATTCCCGTATTGCTTATATTACTGGATTTCTAACTCGATAAATTTCCATTTCAAATAACAACTATACATATTCGATGAATGAGTTATTTCTAAAATAATAATAAAATTTAGAGAGAAATAACAAATAATTATAAGTCGTATTAAAATTTAATAGAGACTAATATTCTTACTTAAAAATCTATAAATAATATTTGTAAAATTATCATAATAAAAATGAAAAAAAAGGAGACAAATCTATAAATCATATTTACATACTTACAAAATTATCGTAATAAGAAAGGGAAACAAAAAAAAAAAAAAAAGGACAGGCTCCTACATGCACCGGGGTTCTTTGGTAATTACAGCTTTTGACAGGGTCCTATTTCTCTCTTTTTTTTTAATAGGTAAATGATATATTACTGATTATCTAATTAGGTATTATACACAATTCACCTTACTCAGATGTATCTACAGACGACCAACAACCATTAACAAAAGACCACATACCATTGATATTGAAATTAAAACCCGACTGACTTAAGTTATGAACCTGATAACTTAGGTCTCTACTGATCCAATGGCACTCCCATTCCTAGAATCTTGACGAAAGGCTCCTAATGTTCAAATCGACACCCTTAATTTCCCATGGTGCAGATTCCGGCCTCTTTAACGCATTGACAACTAGTTGGGCATCTGAAACCACCTCAATGTATGACCATCTTCTTTCATTTGCTACCTTACAGGGCCAAAAAATATAGCTTCTGCTTCAGCTTGCATCGAAGAGGCATTCCATGTCTTTGTGAACCAAGATCGGATGAGATTGTTTTCATCTTGTGCAATTCCTGCGAGTTATGAATTATTATGCAAGAAGGCAGCATCTGTGTATATCGTTATCCATCGCTCTCTTAATTTATTTTCATTACACTCAGATTCCTGCTTTTTATTATTCGCTCCCGATTTTATCCATTTAGCCCTGTGTTCATCATACTGACAGGGTCCTATTTCTAATTCCACACAATATAGCCCCGGTACATGATTTACGAATCAGTCCCATATATTATATGATCCAGATTTCATATAATATATATATAAAGGATACCGAGACTCAATCACCCTAATTAGTTATACTCATCTTACATGCATCCCAGAATCTACGGATGGATCCCATACATACGGCGTATAGGTTTGTTGAGAGACGTGCGGTTCACTGCAAGGCTGAGATGTGATTGCTGGGCATTGGATGTTTGGGTTGGATTCAATGTACGTGTGCCCGCGCCCCGTCCCTATTGGAATTGGCTCGATTCGGCGGTGGGTTATATGCCACGTGACTTAAGCCGTCGGAGGAAGAAAAGCTGGTTTTGGAATCCATTGCAGATTCTTCCAAAGTACATCGAATCTCCATTTGGTATTTTAGACAGCAAGAGATGGGAAGCTTGATGGCACGATGCAGCTGGATCGTTAAGCAGGTGAGAAAAAATAATTAAGATCCGTCATATTTTTATTTTTAGTATAAATAGTTAATTGTGAAACGTTGTACCTCTTTAATAGTTAAATGACCGGACGATAAAAATTTCCTTCGAGAGATGCAAAAAGGTGCGAGAAAAATGACAATAATGGCATGCTCCAAGTTGGATTTCATGGGAGAGAGTTTTCAGTAAAATGATTGCACCACATGTCAATTATGACGCGATATATCCATTCAATCAGAACTTGACACGTAACCAGTAATTATACGAATACAATCACTAAGCCCTAAAACTTTCAGAAAGATATTAAAAAATGTTAAAAATATCCCATTGAATGCAATAAGAGAGAGGTTTTATCATCGGCAAGACCCTTACTGTAAAAGAATAAAAATTATTAAATGACAAAAACTAAAGAAATGTCAAATTTCAAGAGACACTGAAGATTTGAATATAAAAAATAAGTAGATATAATAAAATATTAAGATAAAAGATTGGAATTTCATATTTTATATTTAGTAAAAATATAAATATATATGTCAATTTTAGGTACCACCTTTGATAGAACCAGAACCGGAATCTATTTCAACCAATTCCTCATTTTTCTACCCGAAACATACCATATTCTCATAAGAATTTACTCGGAATCTACCCAAGTACCCATGCACCCCTAACCATAATTGCACGAATATATCAATAATAAATTCTTATCGAATAAATATGTCACAATAATATTACGTACATAATATAACCGTTTCATTAAAGAATTTCTCATTTCATGCAGCATGAACTTGTATTTAAAAGTTAGGAAATAAGAATCTGATAACAGTTCGCTGTTACTTTTGACAAAAAAAGTGCGATACGCTTCCAATAATTGGTATCTTTTCAGGTTATGCTAATAGATTTGTTAAAAGAAGAAATTCTCAAATAATTTTATCCCTGTTTTAATAGAAGAGGGTAACAATCAAATTGTAACAAACAAACAATTTAATATTAATGGCAAGATCTATCACCTTAATTATTATTAATATGAGTAATTTAATTAATTTTTTCACCACATAATTACGAGATAAAACTATTTATAATTTTTAAAGTATTATTTACCCTAATCAATTGCATTTGCGTGAAAAATGGCAGAGGCGCATCTTTCTTATGCATCTGCCTGTCTTCGGACAGACTCGGAGCAGCGATCATAAACCCTATGGGCCAACCTCAGACAGTCCAACCAGTGGAGGATCTCGGCGTTCGGGTCTCTCTCCACCGCCACCCTGGTCACCGTTATCTGAACAGCTCCTCTGTAGCTCGTAAGCCTGCCCCACACCCTTGCCACGGCCCCAATCCTCACCTCTGCCACCTGGGAGGCTGCTCTATCGGCAGCCATCAGGACGCTATCCGGGCTCGCTGCTAGCTGTGGTGCGAAGTGGGGAGAGGTAAGGTGGTTGAGCCAGAGGATACAGGGGATGCAGCCGGTGCCGTCGTCGACCGTGAACTTGAGGAAGCGGCCTGGCTTGTGCTCCCGTGAGGTGACGGTGCCCAGGGTTTCGACGCGCGATAGGGAGAGGCCGCTGCGGGAGAAGGTGGTGGCAGTTTGGGTGAGAGAGGATAGGTCGAAGGCGAAAAGCTTCACGCGGACGGCGATGAGTGATCTCTCCTTTTCCATTGGGAGGACAAGACGAGCGGGAGGCACCTTACTCCATGATGCACTTTGAACTTGAAGAAACGGACCTTTGACGGAGATTTCGGCTGTCAATATCAGAGGTCTCACGGATCAGATCATATTCTGTGTTTAACAACATATAAATCAATCAATATTAATTTAAATTGCATAGAACCATAATTATTAAAATCAAACCCGACCAATTTCAGTTTAAATTCAGTTATCGGTCATCAATAATTCTCTTGGAACACTAGTTCGAGTAAGAAAGCATAAACCGATTTATAGTCAGGTCAACCTTAAGAATCTGAATACAAGCAGTCACGTACACTGACCGTCACATTATTACAAGTCAACCCTAAACCAAGTGTCAATGTATACTTTTTTTTTAAAACGGATGAAGAAGAGAAAAGGATTCAGACTCAATCCTCTACATCACATAGCATTGACAAGAAAGTATGGGAACTCTGTGTAGAGAATAAAATGTTTGCCAAAGATAAAACATTTCCTTAGGAGGGAACTTCTCATGACTTGGCAATTAATGTCGAAAGTGCCACTTCTGTCATGAGGAGGAATCTATTGAGCATGCTCATAGTTTGAGGTGCTTGGAATTCGTATAGATAAGCAAAGTGTAACCACGTTCAATGTCTGAATAGAGCAGCTCCCAAATATATCTGGGCTACAGAAGATTGCAAAAGAGGATTTTTATTGTCCAAAGTTGCTTTCACCTTACGGCATGTCTGAAAAGGGAGAAATGAGGCAGTTTTCAAGAAGGTGCCTCGGCTACATAGAGTCATCTTTAAAGTCAGAAAGGTTATCTCTAAATTTTCTCAGATTTGGTGAAAGCGAGAAAATCACAAGTTTAAAGGCTCATGGAAAAGATTGGTAAAGTCTTGGGATGGTTAAGTGCAAATTGCAACAGGATGATTTTGCGAAAACAAATTGTAATGCATTTGACCTGGAAACTAAGGATGTTAGTGTTGGGTTATAGCTAGGGATACCTCAGGTATGATAGTGTAGGCGGATTAGGCATAAGTTGTGTGGGTTCATCTGTTGAACTCTCAAAGGCTTTATTTGTCCATGGAGGAGTAAAGCTTGCTGTCAGGAAAGGGTGGAGAAAGTTACTTTGGAAGTTGACTGAATTGACTTTTAATGACGTACAGAAGAAAACAACAGTGCAGAATTAGGATACTAGTCCTCTTCTATCCAAGGTAAGGCAGACAACGAGCAGCTTTGAAGTTGGGATTTTTGGGATTGTTTGGATTGAGAAGTGATGAGGTGTATGAAGAGAGAGATTCTAGAGAGTTATGCAGGATTATAGAGGTGTGAGATAAAGCTTCAATTTAGAGGGTTGAAAAAATATGCTTTTGAAGGATTATGTAGGTGTAAAAATAAACTCCTCCACAAACCTGCAAAGCCCTTCCCTTCTAAATTGCCAAGCAAAGTAAACTTACACCTCAATAAACCTCCATAACCCTCATGTCCAAAGGTTAAACTTACCCCTCCATGGCCCTTCCATCCATAACACCCAATCCAAAACCCCTTAAAATCAACATAGTATGAAGAGTCCAATCAATGTGCTTATTGGGTAGCACAAATGTACAAAAGAAAGATAGTTCAATTCGATTAGGAGTCTAATATTCCATCTACTTTGATTCTTTCGTTGGTAAAGAATGTAAGAGAAATAACCGTTGCCAGAAGTGTTTCATCAGTCGTAACAATTGACGTTAGATGAATAATAAGAGTAGATTTGTGTGGCAAACAAAAAAACCAAATATCACCTGATATTCCCAGCTAATCCTGACCAACGTTAGAGACGAATCAACTCAATAAAGGATTATTTGGAGAGTTTTATGGAGGTTTAAGTTCACCCTTTGTTTGCAATTTAAAATAGAATGATTGTCTAGGTTTACTTTACGGATGGTGATTTTACACATCCAAAACCCTCCAAAAGCCTACCCTCCAAACCCTCCAAAAGCCTACCCTCCAAATTGGAGGGTTTTGAAGGGTTATCTTACACCTTCATAATCCTTCCCTTCATAGTCCTTCATAACCTTCGAGCTCCATAATCCTCCCCACCTCCAATCTAAACAAGCCCTAAGGAGATAAAGAGCAAAAAATCTCTTCGCATGAATTTTCTCCATTCACGAGACTAGAACACACAATTGTACCAGTTCGCACAAGAGTGCGAGCCAGTACAATTTGGTACAACAAGCCTTAACTATAACTAGTTTGAAAAAATTTGCATTGGTTTAAGCTATAATTCATCTAACCAATTCGAGCCCAATTGATTTTAAAACAAATCAACTTGGTTCAAAATGGATTCAAACCAAACCAAATTAGCTTTTAAGAGGTTTGGTCCAGTTCACAACTTCGAACGAAATTGATTTTAAATTAATTTAATTTGAATCAAACCAATTTCAAATCAAACCAAATTAGTGTTAAAATTATCCTTATTATTATATTATAGTCGATTTGACTTAACCCAAACCTATTGCATCAACTACACTTAGAAATTAGCCAAAAACCAGTTCAATTCCAACTCAATTTCAGTTCAGTTCACTTCAGCACAAATCAGTTTTTTTTCTCTTTTGCACCCCCATGGCATGATCTGGTGCCTTAAAAAATTTTCGGATCTTCAGTGCTTTGCCAATTTGATTGCGTTCTTAAGACTGCGGAATATTAGTCATTACCCATTCGAAAGTCAATTTCATTTCCAGATCCAATCTCTCTAATAACCTATCTTACTCTTCAAGATAAACAATAACAGGAAAAACAGAACCCACTCCAGAAGAATTTTCTCAATGTGATATCTAACTACAACATGCTTGATCGGGATGTCTGAAACTACCTATAGGAAAGGAACAGGATCTGATTTTGTTCCCAACCCTCAAAAACTGTTTCAGGAAGTCCTAGAATCTCTCAATCTCAGCCTCTGTCGGGACCGATAGGTATCGAAAACGAGACTCTCTTGGTTTTTGCGAGGATTGCGAGGCTACATTCAAGAGATGCGACACCATTGAAGGGTTTCCCTGAACAATCATCCCCTAGACAAATCTAGTCCTTTGTAATAAAATCATCAAATCAAGGAACAAACATACTAGACATGCATCACGGAAGCAACCAAGCAACATGGAAACAGTGAACATGTTGAAGAACAATCACAGCGAGAGTTCAGGTAATGACCACAGCACTAATATCTATGAAAGATAACATATTGGAAGCTATCTAGGAAAAGAACAACCGATAAAAACCGTTCCTTTCCCTCAAACCGATTCCAAGGTTGATGTCAGCCCCTGTCTGAACCAGAAGGCGTGGCACACGCCCATCCTTCTGGTTATTCGAGAGGCAATGTCGATAGAACAACAAGTTCAAAATTTCCGGGCAATGACCTGGAAAGATGACTTCCATGAAATCGATGGAGGAATGTCCAGAGGCTGCTTGTGGGACAATCGATGGATAAGGAGCAATTGTCCCCTCAAAAGGCCTCGGCTCGTTCAGTGAACGAAATCAGGAATTCCGATCAGAGTCTATTTCTGCCCCCTAACTAAGCCATATGGAAGTTGAAAACAATCTCATACGGCTACTCAAAGAGGCAGACCGAACCTTTTCGCAATCACAGAGACAAACCAAGACACACAGAGAGGGAAGGAGGGAGAGAACAAACCATTGATGGAGGCTCCGAGGTTGGAGAGAGACGGACTGAGCTTCGCGACTGCAGAACCTTAAAATAGAGGCGATTAGGGTTTTACAGGGTGAGGACGAAAATACAAAAGTGCCCGCCCCTCCACTGTTTCTGGCCAGCTATTCGACGGATGACGTGGCAGGCGTCTCTCTTTTCCATTTGATAAAAATCAGGAGAAAGCAAATGCGATGCGTTTTAACAATAATTAGTAAAATTTAATTATATTATGATTACTTTTAAATTCTTTTAATTTTATAAAAAAATCTAAATATAGGTTAATCTTATCGGTAATTGTTCAGTGACATCGTGACATGGGATACCTTATCTAAAATTAGATATTATAACGAATAGAAAACTTATACGATTCAATCAGTAGACCATTAAACAATTCAATCCAACCTTCAAAACAAACAATTTAGATAAAATAAAATATCTTACAACTCGTAATTATTTTCTCCACTTACTTGATAATGTAGCAATCGGACAATCAAATTTTCCATAATTAATGAACCACTTTTATTATTGGATAAAATTAGGGGTGTAATTGAAAAACTAAAAACCCAAAAAACTGAAAAAAGCAACCGAACCGGAACCAAAAAAACCCAATTTATGGGTCCTAGAATAAATTCAAAGCAGTTTTTAATGTGAAAAACTGGGCCAAAAAATTTTGGCCCTAACCCAGAAAACCAGGCAGGACTCGAAACCGAACCGAAAATTATGTTAAATTTATATTATATGTAAGAAATCATTTTTATTAGATTTTGACAATACAAATAAAATATTTGATATTTTTAAACTTGAATCTCAATTTATATTTATGTATTTTATCTTCTTAATACACTAAAATATTTACAATTAGTGTTTCGCATTTATTATAATGAATTTTATTTTATTTTTTTGTATTTAATATATTATTATAATAAAAGTTGAAATCCGAAAAAACCAAACTCGAAGTTAGTGGTTTTCATAACCCTAAATGGTTCTCGATATAGTTTTTAACTTTAAAAAATCAAATTGAAAACAACCTAGACCTAATAATTTAAAAAAAAATAGTCCGAACTGTCCGTTTACACTCCTAGATAAAATGTCCATTAAAAGTGATTCAATGATTTTTTTTTCTTGATTCTCTATGAGAGTTTTACCTCTTCACATGTTCATCATATTCGAATTTAATTATCTAAATGCCGATAAGTTTCATGATACTATATGATACTTGTGGCTCGTTTGGCTGGATGGAAAACTTTCCATCCTAGATTGCTTTGTTTGGATGTAAAACAAAGGGTAATTTAAATTTACCGAGCATATTCGCTTTCCCAGGCTCATCTCCTATCCATGTAAAGCTTTTACATCCTAAAACCTCAGCACTCCTAGATTACAAGTGGGACCACTCGGCAAACCTCCTAAAATACAAAAATATCCTTTTTATACTGTGTTAACCATGGAAAGTAACACTACTCTTCTTCTCCCTTGTATAAATGACACCAAATTGTAATGAATTTCAAAAATAGTACCAAATTGTGTAAATTGTCATGTTTACTCCTCTATTTATCCTCTTCCTCTTTCAAATTTTCTTTTGCCTATTCTATTTCACATCTTTCCCTCCCAAAAACTCTCTCTCTCCCCCCCCTTCCTTCGCCCCCCCCCCCCCCCCCCCCCCACTACCCGTGCCCCCCACCGCTGCCGCCAGCTTCTTCCTCCCCCAGTGCCTAGCTGAGCTCCTCGCCTGCTGCCATCTACCTCTAACGCCGCCATTTTTGCTCAAGTTGCTCCTCCCTCCCCCGATGTCAAGCCAAGCTGGTCCTCCCTTCCTCAGTGCTGAGCCAAGCTAGTCCTCTCTCCCTCGGAGCCGAGCCAAGCTGCTCCTCCCTCTGCCAGTGCCAAGCCGAGCTGTTGCTCCTCCCTCCCTTGGTGCCGAGCCGAGCTGCTCCTTACATTATGAAGAGTAACTAGCTTATTTTCTCTTCGTATGATCGCTCTCTTAGTCTCTAGCTCACTCAAACAAGGAAATGTTTGAAGAGAATATAATGTCTCTTATCGGAACCTATTTATATTTTACCGCGACCTATTAAACTGAGAAACAGTTCCTAATCAAATCTGACTGAGCTATTATTTTTTAGGACCTATTTATCTCTTACCATAACATATTTATCTCTTACCTGAGCCTATTTAACTGAGAAGGAAAATAAAGCTTCTCATCACATTTAACTAAGGAATTATTCTTCGGGACCTATTCGTCTCTTACTGGGACCTATTCATCTGAGCAGAAAAATAGAGTTCATCTTCACATCTGACTAAGGCATTGTTCTTGGGGACATATTTATCTCTTACTGGAACCTCTTTATCTCTTGCCACGACCTCTTCATCTTATACAATGACCTATTTAACTGAGAAGAAAAATAGAGTTCCTCGTCACATCTGACTAAGGCATTGTTCTTGGGACCTATTCATCTTTTGCCGGGACCTATTCATCTCATACCGGACCATATTTAACTGAAGAAAAAATAGAATTCCTTTTCACATCTGATTAAGGCATTGTTCTTCAAGACCTATTTATTTCTTGTCGTGACCTATTCGTCTATTGCCGGGAATTAAGAAGAAAAATAGAGTTCCTCATCACATCTGACTAAGGCATTGTTCTTGGGGACCTATTTATTTCTCTTCAGGACCTATTTATCTCTTACCAAGACCTATTCATCTTATACCGTAACCTATTTAATTGAGAAGAAAAATAGAATTCCTCATTATATTTGATTAAGGCACCGTTCTTCGAAACCTATTTATCTCTTGCTGGAACCTATTCGTTTCTTGCCAGGACCTATTTAAATGAAAAGAAAAATAGAGTTTCTCATCACACTGACTAAGGTATTATCCTTCGGGACCTATTTAATTGAGAAGAAAAATGGAGTTCCCCATCACATCTAATTAAGGCATTGTTCTTCGGGACCTATTCGTCTCTTGCCGGGATCTATTTAACTGAAAAGAAAAATAGAGTTTCTCATCACACTGACTAAGGCATTATTCTTCGGGACCTATTTATCTCTTATTGAGACCTCTTTATATCTTATTGAGACCTATTTATCTCTTGCCGGGACCCATTCATATCTTACTATGACCTATTTAACTAAGAAGAAAAATAAAGTTCAGCATCACATCTAAAGCGTTGTTCTTCAGGATGAATCTATTCATCTCTTACCGGGACCTATTCAACTCTTGCCGACACCTATTTAGTTGAGAAGAAAAACAAAACTCATCACAACAATTCCTTAGTTAGATGTGATGAAAAAATAAAACTCATCACAACAATGCCTTAGTCAAATGTGATGAATAGGTCCCGGCAAGAAATGAATAGGTCCCCATAAGAGATAAATAGATCTTGAAGATGAGTTATATTTTCTTTCTCAATTAAATAGGTCCCGATTGATTTGTGTCCGCAACTATATTTAGACAATTGGATGATGCATGAGTATACGACCCACGGTATCTGCACTTCTTCCTAGTTCGTGTCCTTGATAAAGGGAATTGTGGTAATAAATAGGAAGCTTTCCTATCAATGACTTGTTAATGATTTCAACTGCCATAGCTTAATTGCATTATCCTACAGATGACCAAAAGAAATTAATTCTTTTAAGGAGTTTTCCATGCAATTACTGGAACAAGTCTGCAATTATTAGCTCATATTGGCTCAATTAATATAAATAAAAGTTCCAATGCAATATTCACTACATTACAATATAGTATAAATAGGTACCAAAACAATATAAATAACCAAAAGTAAAGCGTGAATCCAAAGTGATAACAAGCATACCAACCTTCGACAGGGCGAGGGGGGTGTGGTTAGTGGTATCGAGGCAGGGAGCGGCTCCGGGAGTAACGGTGAATGGGGGCACGAGATCGAGGCTGGAACAATAGCGGAAGGGGTGGAGCTTAAGGTAGCAACTTGGGGGTCACGACAGCAGCTCGCCTCAGGGACTCCGGGCAGTAGCTTGCTCAACTTGGGTCAGCGTGGGGCTTGGGGTAGTAGATCGGGGGCTCGGGGCAGCAACTAGGCTCAAGGGCTCGGGTGCTCGGCTCAGGGGATTCGGGTAGCAGCTCGGGGCCGGGGCCGAGGCCAGGCTCGGGCTCGGGTGCTCAAGTGCCAGCTTGAGGGCTTCGGGCAGTAGCTCGAGGGCGGGCTCAGGTGCTCGACTCGGGGGCTCCGGTCATCAACTTGAGGGCGAGCTTGGGCTCGGTTGCTCAACTTGAGGGCTCCGGGTAGCAACTCAGGTTCTCAGGGTCGAGCTCGGCCTCCAGTTCTCGGGGTCAGGAAGAAAGAGAAGGAAGATAGCATACGAAAGGGATAGCATAATAGAGGAGGAATAAGGAATGGAGAAATTAGGATTGGGAATGGGGAGGGTATTGTGGGGAGTTTTTGGAAAAAGTTTTAAAATATAATTTATAGTGATGTTACTTTTACAAAGATTTACAAATTGGTGCTAATTTTGAAAACTCCTTCCCAAAACAGTGCTATTTTAATTTTCCTCCCTTTTCTATTTGATCCTACTAGGGAAGGACGAGGGAATGGAAAAAGGGCGGAGGGTTATAGTTGTAAAACCACTTTAAATTTTTTAAATATTTTTTATGCATCAAATACTTTAATATTATAATTATAACATTTACCAAACACAATAATCTTATATTATATTCAACTTTCCATATAAAATTTTACTTTCCCTATAATCTCTCATAATCTAATAATATTTGAACTAGACACCCCTTACTGAATTTACACAAATTTAATAAAAGAAACTAATTGTTATCTAATTTGTTAAGATAAAAAGTACACCATTTATCATATAAAATTAATTTCAAGAATTAATTATTTAATATGACAAATCAGAATACGACTAGATGGGCCAGGCAAAGAAACAAATCCGACCCCTTTAAACCAAGGCAGGACAATGGGTCCACATTTAAATTCTCATCACTTTTCCTCTTCCTCCATAGCAAGCTCATCGAAAGCCGGAGGGAATCGGTGAGGGAAGCCCTATCTAAATTATCGAACCTGGAAATTTCTGACTTGAGGTAGGCCCAGGGGCTACAAGCATGCAATAGGCTTAGCCCGAGACTTTGATCGTAATTGGATTTTGGGGTTGCCACTAACTATTTAGGGACTAGTCCTAAGGTCGATTAGAAACTGTATTATGTATCTAGAAGAGCATGATTCTAGCCATTTAGATTCTTATTTTATCAGTTTTGAACCAAAGTTTTAAAGAATGAATTCCATATTATAAATGCATTTGACAGATTCGATGAATTTTACATAAAACATCACGTTTTCTTTTATAGATCAAATTTCAAGGTTCACGAGACACCAAGTTAGTTAGAGCTAGTTCAATGCTCTTCATAATAAATCTGAATTTTCTCTGTGATGAATCTAATTGGATCAAGTTCATATATTTTCTGGGCCAAGCTAAGGTGTCTAAATGAATCTCCACTTCCTACATTTTTTTTTATAATTTTCTAATCTACATTTTTTTATAAAATCTAAAATTATTTTCCAATGCCATATCAGAAAAATTGCACTTCCCTTTGAGCTAAATGCCAAATGCCACATCTGCAACAACTAACAGCGTTAGTAAAAGATTGACAACTCATACCAAACTATTCATCAATTTCAGAATTATATTCATCAGTTTTCAGAGTTACTCGAAGCCTATCAAGCTTGTAAATTGAGTCCCCAGCTTGTATAACTATGAACTTGGTACAAGAAACCCAAACCATTTCAGATAAAGAGTTATATGTACAAGGTAATGAAAAAGTACAAAGGATATGTCCACCAAGAGGGCAATAGATTCATACAAGAGCTATCTTTAAACAAGCAGGTCTAAGCTACAATTTGAAAGTTACAAAAATCATCCACTCATTTTCCATAGAAAAACACAGTTCATCAGCTGCTTATAGCCCATCAAGATCAAGAAAAGCTCTATTCCTCCTTATCATTGATAGCACACTCCACTTTCATCGTATATGGCAGCAATGGAGTCCTCTTATTGGCCCATGATTCTGAAGCAGCATAGTTATCGAGAGAAGGATCGCATTGGTATTGCATTGCCAAAGGGTTGAATGGTGGACCAATCAAGGGCCAGTGACTCCAGGGAAGAGTTCTGATATTTTGTTGAACACGTCCATAACCTGGGTAAGCAAAAACGTAACATGAAATGAAATAAAGAGTCCGTACACTGTAAGAGGAAGTCACATGAAAGTTATCTCTTTTAGTACAATAAAGTCCTGCATTAAACAAGAACTTTTTCTATAATTTCTCATTAGGCTCTCAAGCATTAAGGGTTTCCATTGAATAAATAAGAGAAGGTTGAGAGAGAGAGAGAGAGCAAATTACCTCCTTGTCATTTTGATATTTGGCAATACTCAGCGGGTTTTGAGAACACTGCACAAGAAATGACAATGTTATAGATGTGATTCGGGAACTTCATTTCAAGTGACAAGATCAGTACTCACGTCCATGATGGCTTGTTGAACTCTCGGGTTTTGGAATGCCATGGCAACATCAGGGTTAGCCATTATTTTAGAAATGACTTCTTCCGGTGTAAGACCAATTTGATCTGTAAAATGAGAAATTGTTATGGTCTTAATGAAGTCAAACTATATGAAGATAAATGCAATGAAAAGGAAAAGGCCTCTAAAGGAGCATATTTGGTAAATTCAAGCTTACCAAACTGCTGCTTCACCTCAGGACTGCTAAGATCGAAATTTTTAAGAGAATCCATCATTCTGCTGTCCCATTCATTGCTACCTCCCATGTTATTCCTATAGTGTTATCATGAGGCTAATGTTAGTCCATTTCTGTTTTCTTTAATTTCTCCCTTGTCAGTATGTTATGATACATTTGTTACAGCATAATCAATGAACTCACAGCATTTCTTCAAGTTGTTGACGGTACTGAGGATTCTGTAGCATCCCTGAAAGAACAAAACATGAAAAAGGTTAAGCATTCTATAGGGTGAAATACTTAATTTCAATCATGGATACTTGAGACTTCAATATAATCCCGCCAAGATGTTTTAAATGAACAAATTCACATCTAGTGCAGTGCATTTGTTTTACAACTTGAAATAGGCCAAGGCTTTCCTGAACAAATTATTCTCAGTTTTACTTACATTTGAAGGTTTCAGGATTCCTCATTTCCTCGGGCAAATACCTGCATGAGAAATACAATCAACCAACATTAGCCTTATCAATTTCACCATTCCCCAAAGATATTAAATAATAAAATGAGCAGATGAAAAATTGTCAGAAGCATAATTGATCATTTGCAATCTTCAAGCAAAAACATCAATGTCCACACGTCCTAAGTAGCAGCTAAGTATATGGTGAAACATAACCCTATGGCCTGAAGAATATTAATCATCAATGTCCATAATTTGGTGCCTTTGCCTATATGTCTTCCATTCTGGCAACCCCAACGTCTTACTATTTACAATCCACATGTTTGGAGATTGCTGAGCATCTTAAATCATCATTCCTCTCTCACAAAGCAACTATTCACATCCCGCCATATTATAAGTGACTATTAGAGGATATTGATCTATGCAAGTTGAGACTTTAATTTCATTTATAGCAGAATCAGATTAGATATTCATCAATCACTGGGGGTCATAGGGACAGAAACTTTACGGGTAAACCATCTTTTGCACTGTCGGATCTTCCATCATCTTCTCCAAAGCATCCACAGATAAACCAGAACCTCCTTTTAATGACAGCAAGAGAATAAAATATAGTTAGATATGTCAAATGAAACTTTTGATGGAATAAACTTGGAACCAGTAAGACAAACTTAGAGATGCAAATCTATAAGGTATAGAAGGTCAGAAATGTTGGTTATCTGCTACTGCCTTGCATCCCAGTTAGAGAATTTCCATCAATAAAATTTCTAATTACACTGCAAATTTTTCACAAGAATAATGAGTCCCTGAGCCTCACCCACTGTAAGTGACACTAGTTTCTAATCGCCTTTTTACTTAGTAACTCCATTATTAGAGAATCTACAGAGCTCACACTATTTGTCTTTCAAGGTTCTCCGGATCCAGACGACTATAGTACAATTAAAGCAACTGAACCTAATACCAATGCTATAGTTAATTTCATTCTTAAAGCTTCGTGTGACATCATCGCTTACCAGTTGACGTTGCTCCATCCAAAGCTCCCATCTCAGACATAGAAGCAGCCCCATTTTGAGACACCTGCATCAGTAATACACAAAAAAGTAAGCTTTTAATTCTAGATCTAAGAAAACTGGTTTACCAAGCCCCATCTACCATGCATTCTCTCTTTCACCCTCCCACCCTCCTCCCAAGGTAACTTACTTTAGAGGATGATTGAGCATCTTTCACAGAAATAGTCTCTGTAGCATCATCAAAGCCTTCAAAGGCACTTTTTTGCTTGGTTTCTTCAGGAGATATATCAACAAAAGCTGCATGATAACAGTTATCAGAGAAAAACTAATTTGTATCAGAAAAGGAAATATCAAGCATAATGCAGCCTTCAGGATAATAATCCTTGATGCCTCAACACGTGTTATAGAAATGGAGAAACAAGATTAGACGCAAAGCATATAAAGCAAATTCCACTTGCTACCCCAGCTCAGAGTGAGAGATATACAATATATAAAATATGCAAGTGTAACCGCACACTCTGGGAATACAAGAAGAGAAGCAAAATCAGCTGTTAGAGATTGGTATCAGTCAGGGAATACAATAATTGCCCCTGAAAAAACCTTCACATCTCAACTTTTAATCAAGAAATGCAGGTGGAAAGCCAAAATCTTAATTACATAGATATTACACATATCATTCTTTCTAGTAGAGCAAAAAAAGCTTTATATTTTACCCCTCGGGAGGAGGATCCAACATAGTTCTTATCTTCATCTAAACAAAGATCCTAAATTCTTTGAGTAAAAGCAGATCGTTACTGCACATTCTAAGAGAACTTCCATTTATCTTAACTTAGAGACAATTCTACAAGATAAAATGTTACCATAGCTGAAACTGCTTTCTGATGCAATGACTGAGCTAGACCAATATCCCACAATGCAAAGATTAAAAAATCAGACAGAAGCACAATACAGAATAGGTGGTTGTTGGAGATCTCCAAGAAAATGATAAAGCAGCTCAACCATTCAGTAAACTTGCACAGAAAGATCATTTACATACCATATTTCTTTGGCCCCTCCTTTACTGCTGGTTCATCTTTGACTCCAGATACTGGTGCAGTTTCTACTTTTGGAGGTTCTACTTTAGTCACAGGAACGTCCACAGTAACAGGAGGCGGAGAAGGAGCTGCAGAAGAAGTAGGAGGCCGAGGTGCTGATGGCATAGCAAAGGGAGAAGGTGACACGGAAGAAAAGGAAGGAGTATTGAACTGGCTATTTTGAGTATTCATCTGGCCCATCATAGCCTTGAAAGCTTGTTGCATCGCATATTTCTGGATTCAGATCAAGACATATATTTGGACATATGAAAGAGCAAAAGAATAATAGAAAAATGGAATGGTAAAAGTAAATACCTCATCTATTTGAGCCACTGAAAAAGAAAAATCAGAGAACTCACTCAATCTTCAAGGAAAAAGCACATACCTTCAAATATGTTGCTGCCTGCAATTGTCACATCGCATTCCATTAGATTTGCAATTCCATAATTTGCCAAATAAAAGTTCGTGTAATTATTATGTGCTCACCCATGAGAAAAGTGCAGAGAGCCCAACACCAACGCCAATCCAAAAGAGTGGTGATCCACTGCCAATATAGCCAGAAGAATGCTATATTATCAGCAGCGTTACAGAGAGATCAAACAAAATAATAAACCGGTAGGAATCTCTCTGGGTGGTCACTTGAATAAAGTCTGAATTGTTTCTTCCATTTACATGAGTGTACATAATCGTTGAAAGACAGGAAAAACTGGTTGGTGAAGATTACCAAACTAAAACTGTGAAAGAGCATAGATTAATTACACTGAAGACGGTGGCGGCGACACAGGTTGTGGGGGAACACCGACTGAAGTTGTCTCCTTTCCTCGAGAAGATGATATGCTTGCAAACGGTTTTTGACTGACGTATCTGGGGCTGTTAAGAAGATGAGGCGTGCTTCAAAGCATGATTCTCGTCTCAAATTCTCAATTCAGAACAAGAAGCTGAAAATGATCTTTGCAAATTTCTGCAACTCGTTGCACGTACATTTCAATAGTCAAATGGAAATGGCCGAGAAACAGCTAGCGGAAATTTTTTTTTTTTTAACATCTGACTCGAGAACCCAAGCAGGAAAGTTCATGTTTCCCTTTCCTCCTAAACCCAAAATAGACATAACGAGCAATATCAAGATGCGGAGACGCGGCTCCTTTCCGGGTAGGTGGGAGTGAAGAGATTCAAGTACCAGTTTGAGTGTGGCGCAGATTGAGCGACGCCTCTGAGTCTGGTCTCCTCTGACATGCGAAGGCCCTGGTTAAGAGATAGTGTCGGCTGCTCCCGTGACGGACAGCGCCGGCGCTTCTGTTGCTGGACTGATAGTAATACCGGCTGTTAGGGGCGGCCGGTAGGTAGGGCGACGCCTGCAAGTTAGCTGCCATGGCTGCAAAAGGGCTCATAGCTCAGCGAAGAAGAAGAAGAACTGAAGAAAACACGAAATCCGTCTCCGTCGAGGAGGGGCACAAAGGTCTTATGATCCGGGGTGCTCAGCTCTACGAATTGTGGGCTTGGGCCCAACATATGACACATATTGGGCCTTTTCGTGGGCCTTGTCGTTTTAACTGTCCGACATTTCCCGGTGGCAATGGAGGCCCACGTACCTAATACATGAATAGAAAATAAAGGGCACATGACTTCCATAATGAGATTTAACTCGGAATATCTTTTTTATGAGTCAAAATTTTGTGTCGCTACACTAAGACCACATTAGGGGTTAAAAAATTCGAAAAACTGAAAAGTAAAAAGAAAATTCTTGCTGAAACCAACCCAAAAAAAAAGAGATAATATTAGCTTAATTTTATCGTTGATATCACTGTATAAATACTATCACGTTTAACACCGTTATACTGAAGACTCAGCTTCTTCTTGGCACCCTCTGAAGTCGCTAGTCGCCAGGGAAACCCAATGGCGCCCGTGTTCTAACATTTCTCAGTGAGTTTTTAAATGCCGATCTCTAGCGGAATTTACTCGAAATCACATTTCAATGCACTGCCCCTTTTTGTGGAACTTCCACTACAATAGATTCTTACATAAGCTTAGCTCATGATACTATTCGTAAACCTAACTAATGAATATTTAATACGTTATTATAAAATATCATATTTCTTGTTTATTTATCTATAGTATTATATGTAAATGCTTGTCTGGTATTGTCTTTGGAGTTTTCCATATATAACTTCTAGCTAATTTATATATTAAAATTTATGACATACATCTGTTTTATAAAATCCTCTACATTAATGTTAAAATAGTAATTTTTATCATTTTTTTTCGCTCCATATCTACGATTTAAATAGCAAAAATCTTTCATTAACACTTTATATTCCCTCACTTCATAACTACATAATAAAAACAATTATTTTACTTTTAATTGTAAGTTAAATAATTTAATAGTATTTTTAAATGATTTTTCTGAAAATGCAAATAAAATTGTAAAATAATTGTTGACAATTTGGAATGTCATGTATATTATTATAAGTTAATGTAAATTTATGTCAAATAAATTAAATTATAATATGTTATAACTAAAGAATTTAATTATACGAATTCATAATAATATTCACTTTTATTTATTTTTATTTTCTTTCCATGCGAAGCATGGATCAGTTTTTAGTTAATATTATATATATATATATATATATTTCTTTAACATGATTTGCCACTATATTAAACATTTATTTACTAAGTTCATAATGCCATCCATTTATTTACTAAGTTTTATCCAAGAATTTCAGTTTTCAGACCGTGGCAGGGTTGCTTTCCTGTTAAGTGGCATATCACTATGGATAACAGAATGGCAAGTAAAACTTGGAAACATCGAGGAAAACCAGTGACCAACCCAGTAGGGACACTAAGGAGGCAACTTTATTTGCTATTGTTTAACCATTATCGGCAACCTTTTTCTAACCATACGAATGCAACATTTATTCCATTGCTGCATCGACAGGTTGAATTCGTGCAGGGGATTCAGATTCTTAACATTTGCAAGGACCATGAGGGCACATCTTCGTTCAATCCTAGGTGACTTCAAGTTCTACGAGGATCGTGAGAGGAAGATGCATGCAGGAAAAGAAAGCCAAGCAGAAAAAGTCTCAGAAACAGAAGTCTTCATGGACCCGGCAACAGCCATGAACTCGCACTTGCTCTTTGCCTGACTGCTGCACTCTCCACAGTTTGTGTTCAAAGGACATCCGTGTATCACCAAATTCATATTTTTTTTTTTTCAGTTGAATACGGGACTAAAGCCCAAATGCATTCCTAAGATAAATCAAGAAATACAAAGGCGAGGCATGGTGACCCCAGTGATGTCCCCAAAAAGGATATAACCAAGCTCCGATGGGCAAGAATTGAGCCGATGGACACCAAGAGGAAGCGTCAGAGCATGGTTAGCTAGCCAATCCGCACAAGAATTGCCTTCCCTATAATTATGTTGAACAACCACACTCCTATCTGTCCGATAAGATCATGAATGTCGCAAGTAATGGCGGTGTTCCGACCAAGTCCAGGTTGATTAGTGGTTAAAGCCTAAACCACGATCTCCGCATCTAATTCAAGTATAATCTACCGATACCCCAAATCCCAAGCTAACTCAAGGCCCGTTTTAACCGCCCATAACTTCGCATGTACGGATGAGGTGATGCCTAAGAACTGGGCAAAACCGCCTAACCAACAAACCTCCTCGTTTTGTAACACACCTCCGGCTCCAACCAGTCCCGGGTTACCTTTAGCTGCACCATCTGTATTTAATTTCGTCCACCTTGCCTCAGGCTTCCTCCACCCTATCTCCTTCCACATTCTCTTCTTCCTATTCGAGAGACTGTTCTCCAGCTTGAGGGCCTAGCCAAAATTAACTGCTATTCTAGATATAACTCCCCCTCCATCAGGAGGGCGAACATAATGAGAATCGAACACCCCTTATTCCTCCAGAGCCACAAAGACCAACATCCTACACCAAAAACAAGTGCTCAAGGCACATCTCCCAAGTTTGCATATTTCCTTGCAAGGTTGTCCGCGAGCCATTGTTCCAAGCCTTGATTGAAAAAAGCCCCTATTCTAGAGAGATCCACTAAGCTCATCCATACTGGCTTCACCCAAACACAATCACATAGAACATGCATCACCGATTTAGTTTCCAAACGACATAATGGGCAAAGGTCAGAATTTTCAAAACCCAACCTCTATCTCAGACCATTGGTGAGTAGCCTGTCATGACCCACAAGCCAAAGAAAGTTCCGTATTCTCTGATGTCCCGACCATTTCCATATTAGCTTCCATAACACCTTAGGCTCGAGTAGGAGATGCTCCGTTAGTAGGTTATAAGACAAGCTGACAGAGAAAGTGCCATTGCTATTCAATCGCCATACTGGTTTATCCAGCCCCATTTCTAACGTTGGTGGTGCAATAGCTGCAATGGCCAAGGTAGCCCGGTGCGGAATGAAATATGAAATTGCTGACCAATCCCATCCTCCATCCCCTCAAACAAGATCAACCACTAGGCGTTGGAGCTGTTGACTTGGTATCGAAGAGGTTGCACATTTGTAAGGGACGATATAGAAGGTAGCCAAAAATCGAGCCAAATTTGAGTTTGTTGGCCCGACCCCAAGCACCATCCCAAGCCTCTTGAAATGTCCGGCCAGACTCAACACACCGAGTTCCACAACCATGAGGCCCCAGGTTTAAACTTAAAGTTCGGTATCAAACTAGTAGAGTTATCGTACTTACTTAGCAACACTTGGATCCACAATTTCTCCCTCAGATTAATCAATCCCTAGCAAATCTTCCCAAGGAAAGCAACATTCCACTCTTGAAGTATCCTTAATCCCACGCCTCCACGTTGAGTTGGCCAAGTAATCATCTCCCAATTAATAAGATGCAGTTTCCTCCTATCTGCTTTATGACCCCATATGAAATCATGGCATAGACGATCAACCTCGTCTGTAACTCCCCGAGGGATCTTCATGGTCTGCATAGTATAGGATGGGATAGTCGAGAGAACAGATTTAACCAAAGTCACATGGCCTGCCATAGATAATGTTGAGGTCATCCACCCATTTAAGCGAGCTTTGACTTTCTCAACCACTCGATAGTATGTACTCCTAGAGACCCTACCATGTAGTAGCAGGACACCAAGGTACTTCCCAAGTCCTCAGTCATTAAATAGCCGCACTGTAACTGAATGGCCCTACGGTCCATCTCAATGATATTCTTCAAAAAATAGATCATTGTCTTAGCCGCACTTACCTTTTACCCTGAAGTCGTACAATAATTCTCGATCACCTCCTGCACGACTTGCGTTGGGCCTCTGATGCCTCAACAAATAATAATAGGTCATCAACAAACATCAAATGGGAAATCTCGGTCCCTTTCCTACCAACTCAGATAGGATTCCATGCTCTTTCCCAGACTTTCTCATCAATCAGCAAGCAGTTCCGAGAGAACTTATTTAACCAAAGTCACACGACCTACCATAGATGATGTTGAGGTCATCCACCCATTTAAGCGAGCTTTGACTTTCTCAACCACTCGATAGTATGTACTCCTGGAGACCCTACCATGTAATAGCGGGACACCAAGGTACCTTCCCAAGTCCTCAGTCATTAAATAGCCGCACTATGACTGGATGGCCCTACGGTCCATCTCAATGATATTCTTCAAAAAATACATCATTGTCTTAGCCGCACTTACCTTTTACCCTGAAGCCGCACAATAATTCTCGATCACCTCCGGCACGACTTGCATTTGGGCCTCCGATGCCTCAACAAATAATAATAGGTCATCAACAAACATCAAATGGGAAATCTCGGGCCCATTCCTACCAACTCGGATAGGATTCCATGCTCTTTCCCGAACTTTCTCATCAATCAGCAAGTAGTTTCTGAATTTATCAGCAGGTACTTTCTGAATTCCTGTTCATATCGGTTCAGACAAAGCAACAAGACCGAACAGATAAAAACCACATTTTGTAATTGCTTCGAAGATGTCGGGAAGTGGGCAGCAACCGCTCCTTGCTACAGAAAAAACAATAGTCCTAATCCGCGACTTGTAGCCTAGACATGGAACATAGCTACAGATTACAACTACCTGAAAAAGAGAATCTTAACTAGGATAGTAAAGTTCTTCGACAGTTTGTAATCCGTGGATTACCAGTTAGTTTAGCACCGACTTTACGTAGGGACGAGATGGGATCCTCCGTGATGACCATCAAGACAGAGCAGTGATGCAACGATGGCAAGCGCAAGCATGAAGAAGCTGCAGCAAACCAGTCGAGAAGATAACCTCTTCCATGTTTTTTCAGATAAAGCCTCCTTTGCCATGTCTGCTGGACGAATCTCCACTTTCCGCGTTTCTGTATCATCCTTTGCACGAGGAAGAAAATCCTCAGTCGAAGACACAGATTCAAAATGCTCAAGAAGCTGTCTGGCTCCATCGTATGAGATTCCATTCTCTTTGTTCACATCATTGATCGTGTCATGAAGAGTTTCATTTTCATCGTACTTACTCACGGGGCTCCAGTCAGAAACACTTGACCGTGGACTCCGAAACCTCCTTAGGCTCTTCTCTGCTGATCTACAGCTCGTAAGGCTGCGATCCTGAAGGGAGTAGAGAAGCTTCCTCGGAGTGGTGAAAATTTTGATGTCGTCAACGTTCATTTGGCAGTGCCGCCTCTGTTCATGGAGAAAACAGAGAATACCCAAGCAGTAAGCAAAAACCGAGTTGAAACAAAATCAAACAATGATGGGATATTGGCAACAAATGATATGATAAAGGAGATTTAGAGCTAAACTTCAATTATCACGGGATGTTTCCAGTACGTTTCTTCGCCGTCCATGGATGAACTATGAAGAGAATAATCATGTAGAGGAACTACTATAGCTCCTGCCTCATTCAACTTCACTTGTTTCTGCAGGAAAATATTTCAATTTCCAGCATTCTCATACAAAGAGAACGGACAAGCAAAGGCATGGAGGTTCGTGTTGTTAAGAAAATTGTTTATGACTCCAGCAACTTTCAAGTTTCATCAAAGAAATTTGATCTTCGCTTTTATTCTTCGACAGAAGATAAAAATCGGAACTGGTGATCACTTTCTGAATTTCGCAGAACCTAATGTAGAGTGTGTCAAACTGAATCCAAGTTCACCTGGGCACTAGGAGTGACACTTCTTGCCCCAGCCGAACTTCTGGGACTTCTCTGTTGGAAACCAAGGAAATCATCAGCATGGCATGCTCCATTGCCATTGGAATCACGATCCATTGTATGCTCATAATCTGAACCAGAGACTCCATTTTCACGAACCAACTTCGAGAACAACCCATCCTTTAGCGACACATCAACCCCTCCATTCTCATAGCTCCAGAGCCTCCTGTTCACACTCCTCTGATCAAGGCACGAAGTCGGAGAAACTGGCCTCGATGAAAGAGGGCTCTCAATAGCATAATCATACTCTGTAAAGGACTCCAGTGTCCGTGATTCGGGTGACTGATCTCGTGAGCCCCATATGATGTTCCTGCGGCTATGGTCTCTACTGCAATTAGACCCAGTGCACGGGCTCAAGTCTTTCTCAAACTTCATTCCTTTCTCGGTCATGATTCTCCTAGCAGTTTGCAAAGCTTCGAATGCAGCTCCTCTCACAAAAGCCATCTGATCAGACTGGAACTTCACCATCTCTTCATTTATGAGCCTGAGCTCTGAGTATATGCTCCTCGGATCCAAACACTTCATCAGGAAATTCACCATTTGAATCGCAGATAAACGCTTCTGAGAGTTTGATTCCATAACCCCAGCACGAAGGATTCTTAAACCGGATTGAATCAAAAGCCTGCAATAAGCCTCGACTATAAGAGAATTATGCTTTGCCAAAGCCATGACAAGTCCCATGTGCAAATTAGTTTGAGATGACTTCTCCTCCAAAGCCGCAGCCACATTCTGACAGACTCTGTTCACCATCTCATCAGAAGCAAACCGCCAATTATCCGATTCCACGAGTGCTTTCAAGCAGAGGGCAGCCCCCGATGTTAAGCTCTCCTGGGAACTGATGAGAGACTCCGAGAGAGGCCTACACAGGGAGTCGATTATGTGCCTCTTCTTGTTCTCAGGGGTTGTCGGGTCCATCCCGTACCTAGCAATTGCAGGAACCACTTTCGAGCACGCCTGCTGGAGGGGAAACGAGCCTGCGCTCGAGGCTAAGGTCTTGACTATGGTTGACATGATGCTGTCTATCTGAGGGACAATGTTGACACCGTGAACACGAGCAAGCACCTCATAGAGCGAGATAGTGTACTCTCCAGACAAAGATCCAGTCTCTTTGGTCTCCGAGACTTGTTCAAGAAACAGAGGAATCGCCTTGGAATCCAAGTCCTTCACATAGGACTTCAGGGCATTCATCGCTGATCTACGACTATCAGCGTCCTTGTCCAAATTAGCCAGCTCCCTACGCAGGACAGGGCTGAGATTTCGACCCATGTTTCACCTAAAACGAAACCAAAAGTTTTTTTAAACCAGATCTTCACCAGTATTTCGTAATGAGTCTTGGCCCCATGAATCCCATATAAATGCATAGTAATGGCCGTGGTTATCATAACATTACCAGCACTATTCAATGAAGCTGCTGCAGATTTGAGTTGTAAGCTCCGATGGAGACTGAAAAAAAGGTAGAAACAGCCTAGGATCTCGAAAAATTCAGAAACCAGAGAACGTACCTCAGCGAGCTGAATCCCGCCTTCAAGATCTCTTCTTTCCAACTTCTCTCAGATATCTGACTGAATTTCAGCTCTACCCAGAAAGCTCGGACTTGACAGGAAGTGCGAAATCTGTATGATAAGAGTCAATAATCTCGGGAAAGAAGAGGATCGGGATAGACGGGCGATTCTGGCACTGCTCAGAAGGGAATCATATTTCTCACCATTAACAGTAGATACTGCAAGTGGAGAGCCGAGCAGGGAGATGAGTAGGGCCGAGAAATCAGGTCGGAGTGGGTTCAGGGTCTTCGAGTAGTCGCCGAGATTAGTGGGCACTGTCCAAGTTTCCTTTTTTTGGGGTTCTACTCAAAATTCAAATGCAGTAGACGGAAACAGGGGAGGGGAGAGGAGAGAGAAAGTCGGAGTTGCAGATTACGGAGGAGGGATGGAGAGAGAAGGGGCATACGAATTCAAATCTTTCAAGCAAATTCCGCCGCTATCCCCACTCCCTACTCGGTTCCGTTCAAGAATTTTTACGTGGTCATATCTCATCATATAAAGTAAGTAAGAACTAATCATAATATAATAAATAATTAAATTAATATTAATTATCTTAATAATTATTATAATTAATACAAATCAAAGTAATCTGATTAATTTTTTCTCATTACATTATTATAAGATATAATTATTTAAAATTTGTCCGATCCCACGACGGTTTGGTTTTTCTGTCAGTGGAGGACTGTAATACCCTCGTGGAACAAGCAATTTTAATGCAGGGAACTGTTCTACAAGTTCATTCAACAGTTCAAAATTGATCATTCAAATTAAATAAAAACTTTAATAAATTATAATAATTCCTCTTATTTAATAAACGGTCCAACAACAAAGAAATTACCTATAATGATTTAATTACAAAATTTATGACAATATCAAATTACATTACTTAAAATTTACATGACGATTAGTAAATTATTTATCTTTGGAATGTATGACGTTCTTGTATTACAGAGTTTTACCACCAATTCAATATCACCTTCCAACCTATGCCACCAAAACACTTTGCTGTTGCTAAAATTTTTATTATAATCTTATCAATTTCTCTCATCTAAAAATAGTCGAACTAAAATTTTAATATTAAAAGGTTTTGTATTTATCGACTGAGCAATTTTCCACTACATAATTTGAAAGAAGATGTAGAAGGGTAAAACGGTACTTTCCCACCCAACTCAAATCTCTACGCTGTACTCTCATCGTGCAGAGCAAGATTTCATTTCCCGCCCTTCCGTACTTTCCGATATAGAAATTTGGACATAAAATTTTTTTTTTTTCGTATTTCTTCCCTTTGTATTCTTTTCTTTTCAGTTTGGACCACAAAGGGGCTCATTTTACAAGAGCAATAACAGCCAAATTTCCAAAATATGCATTTCGGATTCATAAATAAATTTTGTTTTATAGTGTTAAATCGTAAATTCCCTGAATAAATAAATTGTCCATATTTAGAATTTTCATGAAATCATATATTTAACTATTTAGTACAAAAGAAAGTCTTTTATATAATAGATATATCATACGAAATTACTTACGTGGTATTATAGAGTAATAAGATTCAATTGTTTTTAATATTTTTTTGTTATTAAGATTTTATATAAAAAAACTTCAAATGATTCAATTTATATTTTTTTATTTGTATCATCGGTATTCAGAAGCCCAACGAGCCATGACTAATCTAATTCGAACCAGGTATGCCCATTAGAGTGTAAAGCTCTCCTAATGTACATTTTCTTCATTCACATGAGTCGAACCCAAAATTTTATTTCAATAATCTTATTTTATCACGTGTCATGATGAAGAATCAACCAAATTACAATAAATAAGTAAATGATTAACCACATAAATGGTCCTCATTGTTAAATTGTTATCCAAACTTATAAGAAACTAAGTCTGTTCCTCCAAAAAAACCTAATGTTTTAGGTCGTGGTGTTTGATTTTCTTATAAACCATATTTCAATCTTTTGGCTATCGATGTAGGATTTATTCCTTAACCTCGACCTTATGTGACAATGTGTTTACACATGTACTTGTTTTTAAAATAATGATAAAAATCCTCATTACTCTTAAGAAAAAAATGATGGGAAGCTGGTGATTAAATCATTATGGTACATAATTTTTCATCAAGCAGTGAAATGACATGCATGACCATAAATATTAATGTTGATTTACAAAATGAATTCATTATATTCAATCAAGTAATGTGATGTCTGCAGAACTTTTCTGGATACATCTAAAGCCAAACCAATTTCACATCAACCCACTTTCTGTAAAAAGATGATAAATGCATTATCTTTAACATTTTTCAAAGAAAAAACATATAACTATGCATAAGAACATGAACATCAACGTAAATTTAAAGAAAAATGGACGTGGTTATGGCCTCCATGCTCAGTACTTATTTTTTGCCACGATGTCGGCCCGTAATGATATTGGAGCCCTCCGATATCGGCCCATAATGCTAGCATGGATTTTGTTTGTTAATTTTTTTTTTATCTTATGCTTTTGAAAGATAATATCATCGAGGTCAAGGAAATGCTTCATGTCTCCTCATCGATTCTTGCAACAAGCTCCTTAAATATCCATGTTGAGTTTATTTGAATCTCTTGAACGTCAACATGACTGGAAATCCTGCAATGGATAAGCAAAAAGTTGCAGTTTCTACTCGTTCACGGAAAGGAAAAATAGTTTCCACTTGGGCAAAACTTTCGAAAGTTCCATTTGAATTGATCACAAGCCACTATTATTGTTAGCCTTCTAATATTTGGATACAGATACCGGCTGGGATGTTAAGTCCCTCAGAGGCATACCAGTCATGACTGTGTGATAATGGAGGGTGTTGGTTCAGCTGCATGGTTGCGCTATGGATTCTAGGGACGAGAATTCAGTGTAAAATTCTGTGAATCAATATCACATGCTACGGATTGCAAAAAGCTAACATAAGTTATATTAGGGGTATGTGTTGGTGACCTCACTCGGTACCAAGACTAAGGGTGTGGACGCACAACCATGGTAGTGTGCTGGGATGCTCATGTGTGCAACAACACGAGCCCGGTACCATGTGGCGATGCATGATCATCACGGTGAGTGATCACATAGTGGGGTGTTCGATCAAGATCGTTAGGTATCACGATCCTTGACTAGACTCCATGATACGTTGTTGCTCAATAAGGTACCGATCATTGATATTATTGATGGCTTGGCTTGGCTTTGCTCAATCAGGTGCTTTGTCAGATACTTGATCATTGCTCGGGCAACCTCTCTTTGGGATACCATGGCTTGCTAGCACAAGGAGCATGCTACCACGTGGACAAGCTCTCAGCGGGATGCTATAGTGTGCTAGTGCAAGGAGCACACTACTGCATGGCAAGCTTGTGGCGAGATACCATGGCGTGCTAGTGCAAGGAGCACGCTACTACTCGACAATAGTGGGCAACACAGTGCTGGCTACGTGGTCACGTACTAGCCGCCTACCTTGCGACGATGGCTGAACCATGAGAGCATGCGCAGTGCATGTGACCCAACTAAGTGTGGGTAGCACTCAAGTGGACACGAAGGACCCTCACATTGTGTGGACTATTAGGGGGGCTATTGACTCGTTGATCGAAACTGCTTTGACCAAGCGGTTATCCAATCATTGAGCAGTTACTTGACAGTTCTCCGTGTCTTGTAACTCTCTATCAATTTTCTTGTTGTATGATTGGCTGTTATTTTTAGGCCCCTTTATAGATGTTCTGTATTCTACCATTGCAGCACACATAAACACTCAGAGATTGAGTGACGAATAAAGTCGGTACTCTCTAGTTTGGTGTGAGAGCTCTTGCACTACGGGAATGAAGGGTTGTTGTGATTGTAAGGGTTTTGTCTCAGACGATTGTATGCAATTTTGTGAATGAAGAGTTATGATTTCCGTTATCACATGTTGCTTGTTTCTGTTCCTTGTTGCTTAACCTCGATTGATCTATCTTACTTGTGTGTTGGTTCAGTTGGCTAAGAGCATCTATAGTCGCTTAGCAACATCACAAAGCAAAAAACTCAGTGTAACTTTTGACCATGTGACAATTATCTTCTTAGCATGATTCTCATTATGTTGAAATAAGAGTTGGGTGATTTTATATTTACGATGTTTTCTAAGTTTTGTTACCTATTATTTAGATATTTTAGAATTATTTGTTTTCTAATTTATTTGGATGGAACTGAATTAAATTGGTTTCAAAATCGTTCTTAACATGTCGCTCATTATTTTGTATTATTATATTGTCATAATATTATAACCTATTTGATTTCGATTCAAACTGGTTAATTGCATCGATTGCCCTCAGAAGTTAATATAACAGCTTTTCGTCCAAAAAAATCACCGCAAAATAGATCCGGTTCAGGGAGAGCTAGTTCCAACCAATTCGATTTCTGTTTGGTTTCGGTTTGGTTCTCCCGAACCGTGTTTTCTGCACACCCTTAACAGAGTGAAAATTTTGCATAATCTGCAAAGTCTATTGTAGTTGATCTGCCAGTGCGTTCCACAGTTCCCCCTACAACTCCACGAGATGGTTGAAATCAAAGGTGGAAATGCTGTTGATCATAAGGCGGCAGGCTCCCAAAGACTATGCCATGCTTGCCATGCTTGCCGCCGCTGATCCTAATGCCTTGCATTCATTATCTGTTCTTACTCTCGGCGATCAAGCTGTGCCTCGAATTACAAGAGGACGACGATGTAGTTTCACTGCAAAATGCATAATATCCCTGGTGTTCATCTTCTGCAGCTCGAACTTGTACGTGCAACTGTCACCTAAATCCATGGCAGTGTCTCTTCCTGTAGTATCTTACACTGTCAACCGAGAATGGACACATCATGGGATCTCCAAACAGGCCACGATCACTGTCCTGTTTGAACGGTGGTGAGTTTCATAATGTCCTTGTCTAGGGTGGGATCCCGATACCCGTTGCGGCTCGGATTGCTGTCCTTTTCATGCTCGTTCATACAAATATTATGTTTTGGCATTTAAATGAAGCACCTTTTTTCCTGCTGTATGCTTACAATAATTGAGTTGCAGTTGCAGTTTTGCACTAAGAAAGGTTGAACTGATGGACTATGGAGTCTGTCCCTTTAGCAGCGACTCCCACTGTCACTCAGTGGCCAGGTTGAGTGGAAGCCTATGGCTTTCAGGTTGCTCTGTTGTGCCCTTTTGTTCATTTGGTCTGGATGGAAATCGGTCTACAGCCGATGGCACAAAGGATAAGATGATCGACGCACAATACCCATCTCTACTGCTAGATGGAAGAGCCGGCTCTACTTTCTCTGTTCACCACCAAACGGTTGGAAGGATTACTGTATCCGAAACCATAGAATTTTTCATGAGATGACAAGCCTTAGTCATGGTTTTTGAAACTGGACTAGACCGGCCGATCCAACAAGTTCAAACTGGAACCGACTTGTCACCCAGTTCGATCTCTCATTTGACTCTACATTACATATGAACCTGTTTACACTTCCTTAAAGACCTATCAAACCCATTTAACGTGTCGATTGGGCTGGTCACTTTAAAACAAAAAATGCAATCACTAATTTAAATTTGAATTGAATTCTGCCACTAAAGTATACACGGTAAGGGCGTGTTTGGCGTGTGGAGTTGCACTCCTCAAAATAGAGTGCCATGGTGTAACCTAGAATGCATAATTTGATTTCTCCAGCCAAAGATCAATGGACTAACTCCGTGGCTTCGCGGGTAATATGAACCGTCACATCCCGTGAGTTCAAGATGATCTTTCTCTACTGAACTACGTAGCTAAAAAGACCATCAAACTAGACATGCAGAGGATGATAGGAGTGTTCGAGTTGAGATACCCTGCATTTTTACATGATATACGAATTCTACTCTATATAAGACCGGTTCCTAACTTTTGAATATGTACTGTTGAATCCTGGAACTGAATCCAACACAGAACTTGTAAGATACTACGAGGTTTCAGTATCTTATTGGAACTATTTATTGTTTATTTTTTGCCTCTAAACTATGGATTACGTTAATATTTTTTCGTGATTATTATTATTATTTCATATGATTTTTTATCATAATAAAAAAAATATAATTTTAAATATATTTGTATTATATTTAACTACTATTTATTACTAATTTTAAGTTGTAATAATACTTTACTTATAAAAATTCATCAAATATGCATAATTATTATGTCAAATGAAAGTTCAACGAGTTAAGAATACAAATGTTTAAACAGTTCGTGAATTGGAGCTCAAACAAAAAAGTTATGAATGATTAACTGTGCGAACAAGTTAATAGATTTCGGTTCTGAACACCCTGTATGCTGGAATCAGAATCTAAACCGACTAGTTCTGTCATACGCTACCCGAGACCTTCCTTATAACCATACACATCTCTGGAGGTGAATGGAGTTATTTCAACTGTTTTTGGTGGGTGAGCCCATGCTCGTCACGGGCAGCGGGTGCAGCGCACTGTTTGGCGTTACCACAGAGAGAAGTCTAGAGAAGCGAAGTGAAAATTGTACCGTGTCCTTTGAAAATCAAAATTCAAATCTTCAACCAACCCAAAAACCCAAAAAAAAATTAAAAAAAAAAAGGCATTTAATCTTGAACTGGTGTTAAATTTTTTAGCGCGCGCGGCACCGTTCTTTTTATATGAAATTCATTACACTCTAATCATTCATATTCGAGTTGCATTAGCTTATCAGGAAATACAACTCTTCGTATCACAGATTTCCGCCATTAACTTGTGCTAAAATCACATATTCGTAATCTATTTGATTTAGAAAATATATATAGAGAACATTATATATGAGTTCAAATAAGATAAGGTCTTGCGTATATAAATAGGACATTGTACGAGTTATGAAAGTGTGCATCGATGCCGTAAAACTAGGCCTCGGTGAGAGGGTCTGGTGAGAGATTTTTGTGAAAAATTTCTCTGCAACGCTATGGCATATGATTGGTGGTATTATTGAATAAAGTAATCTCCTAATTTGATCTACCGGAATCTCGTGCTTTTAACGTATATCTAGCGTCAAGTTTCTGAATTTCTCGTCTCATCAATATCTTAAATTGATATTTAATTTTATATCAAGAAAATCATACAGTTCATTTGTCATATCGTTGAACACATGAGAAAAGTGACAATAAATATGTATAATTGATTATAAATCATCTGATTAAACTGCTAAATGATTTAACCAATGTATCGTACAAATTTTTTTTTGCTTACATCATGGAAACCAAACAAATTCCATAATTGCTTCATGAAGGGCGGGCCCTGGCACTGTTTTCTTCCTCCATGTGTATTGTTTCTTCCCGGGAAGACCCATCCGCTCATTCATTACTCTTGACATCATTTTACTGTGGATTATTTATCTAGAAAATTATAAATTATCTAAAAAATTTTTAACTTATCACAAATTTTTTACACAAAAAATTACGAACTATTCAAGAATTTCTTAATTTACCATCTTATTAATTTTGCTTGTGAACTGCATATAAGTATTGTTTATTTTGTTGATCGTACAAACGGAGTCTGACATGAGATTACATATGGCATCTATTTGGTCACATAAAATTATGAATTATTATTAAATTTTCTATTTTATCATCAGAATGGACGTGCAAACAGATATGCAAATAGATGTTTCATATTTTCATGAATAGATGGACAGTGCGTGGAATATCACATCAGATTCTCATTGGACAATCAATAAAATTAATGGTACAAGTTAGCAATTAACTGTCAAAATTAACAGTGTAGTATATTAGGGAAAACAGAGCATAATTTGTGATTTTCTAAGCAAAAATAATTATTTGTAGTATATTTGAGAATTTTTGAATGGCTTGTAACTTTTTTGGAAAAGAAACAGTTTGTGATAGATCGAGAAATTATTGGATGGTTCGTAATTTTATGAACAAATAACCATTTTACTATGCATCATTTTCCGCTGAATATTGCAGAAAAAAACTCAAATATGAACCCATTAATCCTCCTCAAATACGTCTACCGATCCGTGATTTGATGGGAGGACGAACAACAAAACAATATGAAGAGTCTAACCTACCAGAATCGAACTCCGACCTCCAGGCCGGGCACGAAACATTGCACTGCCTCTCCTAGGACGAACATGTATAATCGGGTTTCCTGAGGTAGTCCTAAGATAATGTTCAAAGCTCTGCTCTTGGTTTGCCGTGTAAGATGGAGAGAGGGAGGGGGGACAGTGCTCTGTTTCTTTCTGTGTTGCAGAGGGGAACACCAAACCCAAGAAAGAGGCGAAGATTTTGAAGGCGGGGGGAGAGGGAAGTTGGGCATGCAATCCCAGGATTGTGAGCTCACTTACTGTCGAATTTGATGTTATTAATCAATTATTTGTTTCATCAAACGAAGAAAAAATAAAGAGAGAGAATTGATTTGTTTGCATCGAACTTTTAGCATTACCTGCCGACAGAAATCGAGGCCATGAAGGGCCCCGCTCCTCTTCATCTTCTTCCTTCCCTCTCCTCGCCTAACTTTATCAATCATCGTCACATCTCTCTCTACTCAGCTCTCTCTCTCTCCCCCCTTCCCTCTGAGCTTTCTTTCTTTCTCTCTGTGCGTCTGTGAGTGAGCTTGAGAAGAAGTTGCAGAGCGGCCATGGAGTGCGGTGGCTTAACAGCTGCAACAACCATCAGTCCCACCCTTGACGACCTCTTCTCTTCCTCGAACACGGTCGGTTCGCTTCACATTTTAACTTAAGTTTTTATTTGAAAAACGAAGAAAAAATTGCATCCTTTAAGATTTGTCGGAGCTCTCCTCTGTTTCCCTCTGCATAAAAATCGATACTTTACTGCTACTAGCGTTTTGCTTTCTGGGTCTCAGCAATGTCTCACCTTTCCCCTGTTTCTTAGTCGATTTCAGGAAGTCGATGTGGGAATGGAATGGCTCTCAATCTTCGTGGAGGACTGCCTCTCCAGCAATGGAAGCTGCCTCCCTCCGCCCAAGGCCATTGCCGGGCCGACGAAAACCTCGGATCAGACAAGTCCCTCCTACCTGCGAAAGCGCCAGAATGTCCCTCCCTCGTTCGATGCCTTCGCCGTCGCCGGTAAAGCCCGGAGCAAGAGGAAGAGGATCGCCCCCGCGAACTCCAAGGCCCCGTCGACTACCCCCTGGTCCCAGGCCCTCCACCATTTTCCTAGCTCCGACCCGCCGCTGCTGGACCAGGCCTACTGGTTAGCCGACAGCGAACTGTTAGCCCCGAAGACGGCAGCGGCGGCTGCGGCCCAGGAGGATGGAAAAGGAGAAGAGAAAGAAGAGGAGAAGCCCAGAAGGAAGAACAAGTACATGGCCGCACAGCGGGCGGACGAGGAGGGGGAAGAAGAGGAGGTCAAGGGAATTGGGGGCGGCAATACGGTTGTTCTGCAGCCGAGGAGGTGCACCCACTGCCTCTCGCAGCGGACGCCGCAGTGGAGGGCGGGGCCGCTGGGGCCGAAGACTCTCTGCAACGCCTGTGGGGTGAGGTACAAGTCCGGCAGGCTGCTGCCGGAGTATAGACCGGCGAAGAGCCCCACCTTCGTGAGCTACCTCCACTCCAATTCCCACAAGAAGGTGATGGAGATGAGGAACGGAATGGGAATAGGAACCGGAATGGGAACGGAGATGGTGTCATCCATTCCAGCTGATGATGAGAGCGGCCGGTGACTGATTCCTTTATTGTTCTGCCCTGTAAAACCATGTTAGGCCTCAGGAAGAAGTTAGAGCCAAAAAAAGGGGGAGGAGGAGGACGAGCTTTTTAATCCCCATTTTACCCATAATTACTGTAGTTGAATCAGTGTTGCTTCCTTAAGGTTAATTAACTTTAGCCCTTAATATATATTATAATTACCCATTTGCCTAGTATTTTTTCTTGTGCAAAAGCCTAATACAAACTGACGGTTGCTGCAGGTTTGAGTTGGATTAATTTACTAAGAAACAATACACTTCCAATCAAATATTTTCTTTATTAATAATGGTTGAAAAAGAGAATAAATTTCATACTATTTCAATCAATCCCAATCGACAATAAGATGTGTAGCTTTGACCCAGGAGAAAATCTCGGGTGTAATGATTATATTATGTGATAATTTTAATATAATATATTTATTTAATTATAATCTACTATTTGTTATATTTTTTAAATAATTTTTAAGTTTTTTATTATAATTATATATATTAATTGTATATTAAATTCTGATTGAATAGAAATATTATATCAACATTGTCGTCGATATAGTCAATGCAATGAAAGTATGTAACCTTTCTCCTGGGCCAGCCTCTGCCTGCCTGCTTATTTCCCGAATTTAAGTGGAGCCATTTCCATTTTGCTGCAAAATAGAAAGCTGATGAGAAATGCAATTAAATAAATATTGATTTTTGGCTTTTTTTTATACGTATTAATAGTTATTTTTTGAAAGACATAATAAGGTAAGAGAAAGAGGTTTAGTGGTAATGCACCCACTCGATCCGGAGCTATTTCATTATTATCAGTAGAATTTTACATGTCTCTTTCTTTTATATTCCTTTCAGGAATGGATTTAAGAGCGGTCGCCGTGACGACCCTGAACTTGGAAAGCCTTAAAATCCCCGTAAATTTCAGTGATTTTATATTCATTTTGCCTGAATTATCTTTTTTTTGTAAGGAAATCTTTAAGGTGCCGTTTGGCTCAACTTTGTTTATTAATTAATTTTCTCTATTTCTTGAGGGTAATTTCATGTTGTTCTTGGAGATGGGCATGATTGTGTCGGTAAAAGCACGATGTCCGCAGGACAAAGAGCAAAGGGCACGCCATTGCTGGTAATGTATAGCATTGAAAGAAAATGACTTGACATTGCTTACTTGTTTACCGAAATAAAATGACGCTTTTAACCTTTATCTTAATCACTATTAAGTCGTTTCGCTTTTAAATAAAATACATTTTTTTTAAGAAATGGTATTAATGCAGTCCCACCAAAATCTGAAACTAAGAAGGTAGAGGTTTTTTTTTTTTGTTTTTTAAAATGGTGTTTCCCAACCTTCGGCCGGACTAATCCTCGTGGCTCCCTCTGGCCATTGCCCAAGATCAACAGCTTCAGCGGATCCGGTTACCGGGGAGGGTGGTGCATCCATGGCCCTTGTCGATTTAAGCTTCACGTGGTGGGATTCGAACCCGAGATCTAAGCTCCAGTGAACTGGAAGGAACACCTCACCACCTCGGCTGCACCCTAGGATGCTAAGAAAGTAGAGTTACAATAATCGTAAATATGATTCTTTGCATTCTTTTTATATTTTAAATATTTTATAAGAGATAATATATATATTTACTATACTTTTTAGAGAAAGCTTTGTATATAAGAAGTATATTATATGACAGTACCATGTGATCTTACAAATTAATGGTTATTTGCCTAGAAAAAGTACGAATTATTCAATAATTCTTTAATTTGTCACTACCTATTTTTTTCAAAAAATTATGAACTATTTAAGAATTTAGTAATTATATATAATTATTAATTATATGTCTTATTTTATTTAGATAAATATATTATATAATAATTCACACGTTATAGACATTTCCTCTGACTTAGCAATTTTACTATGTAAATCTGGTGCTAAAATTCCGCCACCTCGAACATGAGCTAATGATGATGTAAGTGGGATGTCGGAAAAGAAGGGAAGGAAATCAAGGAGCCTCATGATGTGTGGCAAGTACCGGGAAAAATTGAGAAAAATACATCGGGACTGTTATATATTTATTGATTTTTATGAGCGAGTTTTAAATGTTTTAAAGTGATAAATAAAGTTATACAGAACTCTCGTATTATAATATCGAGTCTTTCTATCACTTATAATTATTTTAGCTAACATCACTTTAAAATATTTAAAATTCACTTGTAAGAATCGATAAATATATAATGCTACCGATGTCTTTATCTTCAAAAAAATTCTAAATGATCATATCTCATAATAAAAAGAGAGAAATAATAAACTAATTTAATTTAATTAATAATAATTATAAAAATTACTCTCATAATTAATATTAATTTATTATATTTAATTAATATTTTCGCACGTGATGGAATAAAATAAACTCATAATTTCTCGTAAGTCCTGCACGCGGTACGCATGCATTTTTCTTGGTCGTTCTTGTCACGACATGCAAGTCGACTGTATGCATGATCTCGTTCAAATCTCTCTTGTATGTTCTAGATACCGTGGATGAGAGAGAAGTCCTCTATACAACTTTATATATATATATATTTGGCATGAACCTGATATATATAAAAAATCTAACTAGTATTGACTAAATTTAGTTCAAGTAGGGAGCCTTCAGTGGTAAAAGTGAATTTTTTTTTTCATTTATAAAACTCGAATTCGAGATCTTATTTAAGAGGAAGACGTGCTGTATTACTTCAATTAATCCACTTTGATGGTACAACTTTATATTTGAGTTCGGCATAAGCGGGTGAAAGTCCAACTAGAGTTAGTATTATTAGATTCCAAATCGGTTATAAGAGAATCATAATAGATTTATAAGATAATAACTTAGCACCACCACTCGATAGCTCAGAGTTTTAGGTGAAAATAAGCTCAATATTATCAATAACATAATATATAAAAGCATAATCAGACGACAATTTCTAACATAAATTCTGATCCATCTCCGATAGTTCTTTCACGATATAAGTCCGCAAACTCGACAATCCCCTCTTGGCCAAAGTCGCCGACTTCGCCAATCGCCCTCGCGAGCAATTAAAAATTCACAAGTGTATCGGTCGAATCGTAAAGTTCACTCTCCCCTTTGTGTTATGCATTTACGGAACGGTCAACCCAAAAAATTATTGAGTTTTGCTTATAATCAGCTGAGAACATGGATGGACGAAAAATTGTAAAATATTATCCACGTTTTTAATTAATTTTATTTATTTATTATTAAATTATCTTATTTTATACCTCCTTAAACTTCAATTTTTTTACTCTTTTCTAATTTTTTCCAATCCCTTGAATAATTTCTGCAATTTTTTTTTTGGAAAGGGTTTCTGTAAATTCATCAGCTCTGACGAAAGCAAATTTTTTAATTAATTTTATTTATTTATTTGCATTGTGAACAATTAAATTTTTTTATAAAATCTTTTTCTTGTCCTAGTCCTTGAGATTATTATCTTCACCTTAGTGAGAGAGACATTCATTTATTTTTCGATAATAATTGTAGAATATTATGACTAGCCGCTCCTGAGAGGTGAATCCGCTAGTAAGTTGATAATATGCAGTATACTACGTTTAGGATTCAACTCTCCCGGGGCCGTATCTGGGGATTAATAGCGAGTCCCAAGTCGTATAATACATTGTCCGGTAAATTAATCGATTGCCACGACACCGAATATTATTGATCTTTTATCACCTAGTCATTTCCTCCCCTACGAAAAATTTTGATAAAACCGTGACTGTATTATACGATCATGTTTCCCCAGTCATAATGCTACAGCATCCATGATTATGCATCGCAGTGCCGGGACCGAAAAATCGTGACTGTGCTGCACGGTCACGGTTTCATAGAGGCGTCTTCCTCTCTTTCATTACAATTTTCTTTTCAAATTCCCTAAAATTCTACTTCATTATCTTTTAACAAAATGAAAAAGGAAATCGACCAGACAAATCCCTACGAATTATGGGTCGAATGATGCCCTCACACAAGTAGAGGCATCCCTACTCTATGAACATGAGTTAGTTAATTGTTGAAAATGGGCACAGACTTTGTTTGAATAATGTCCATGGACGTCTCCATCGCGAGCTCCCCATAGACACACGCATGTCTATAGATGTCTAAACAGGACGTTTCTCATTAACTGTGAGATGAATAACACCCGATCAGAATTAATTTAAGCGGAGAACTGATTCGGTTCTGTCTCTGCATCTGTTCACTCAAATCAGTACCGCTCGAGTATTATTAACTTGTCGTGGATGAGTAATACAGATATAGTATTTACTCGACGAGTGGGACATGGCCCCAAGGAGACTTCTCATCCTTCACCACTAAAGCTGTCTCTCCCGCCACTCCACATGCTCTGGTCCATCTTCTCTTCCAATTATTCACTCCCACTATTCCTTCTTCATTATTTGAGCATCCTGGCAATTTGCCCAGATAGAAAGTACCACCGTTGAGGCATTCAGACGTCGGTCGGTATATCCTGTAGTTCATTTCATAGAAGTTGAATCGGGAGAGATCGTGGAAGATTGGTCCAGGGTCGGTATCGTGGGCATTAATAGAAGACGACGTTCGTGCACTGGGCACATTTAAAGCCACTTTTTAGGAGGGTTGGGAGGTGGCCCTGATCGAGCTGGACCTTGTGGAGGGAAGATGACATATTGAATCCTGGAAAGGTGGAAGTGGAGCATCGCATATGTACAAGGACATGTGCACACTTGTTGAATAATTGAGTTGCATTTATGGCATTTTTGGAATATGTCATGCAATGTGAATAGAAAACTGTAATGATTTCGAGTTTTATGGTTGTCATCCTTCGATCCAATAAGATATCACAAATCAAGCACGGCTCATATGGATGCTCGGACCTCGACTCGGACAGAAAAACTACTATTTGTCGTAAGGATTTCTTGTCACCTGTGAGGTGCAGTGATGTTGGGGGGAATCTGACCCGACCCAATAAGAAGGGAGCTCGATAGGTCTGGCTCAAGCATGGCACGTCATCTACGGGGCAATGCCGCCCTATCTCATTAGTATGATAGTTCCTTTTTCTATTTTTTTTTTACATTTTAAGTTCATGGAAAAATATTTTCATAATATTTTAAATTACCAATTATTTTTTATCAGATTATTGGGTCACGTTAGGCCTGATATACCTGGCACGACCCGACCTAATTTGATAATTAATATGGACACAGGCATCAAAGATCTGACCTGGCCTTGGTAGCCCATAGTCATCTAACCCCCTTAATTGGAGCAAACGCTGGCTCTCACTGATAGCTCCGGAGAGAATTACCATGTTAGGTCTTACTCGGTAAAGTTTATATATATGCCAAACTGGGTAAAGGCAACTCATCTCTCTCTCATCTCCTCTTGAACTCTATATACTCTCCTCATACTTATCATCTCCATTGCTTTGGATATTCTTCCTCTGATCTCTATTTAAGTATCGGTTGGTCGATCTGGGCCATCACATTTATACTTGACTTTCTCACAGGTTTCTAGCTCAAGCATCGACCATGACTGACAGACCTAGAGATGAATAAACCGGACTCGATGCGTAAACACGATGGACTTATCGTGCTGGACTATAGGAAAATACCCGAAATGCCACCCTTCTCTGGAGGTATTGGGAAATTAGCGGGAGGCAAGGTCTCATTGCTTAGAACCATTTTGGGGGCCCAACTGGAAAGGAAGGGCCCAATAGAAGAGAAGGTTTCTTGGCCCGGCCCAGCCTGAAATTGAAACAGAGTTCGGCAGATGGGGTCAGTCGCTGGTTATCCGAGACCCGGTGAGAGAGGATCCGGCCCGTGGTATATATAAGGGGACCCGACTCAAATCCTCCGTCATCGTTCAAGTTCACGACTCTCTTGCAGCCCTACCAGCCTCTGTTGTCCGGCGATCTCCCTCTTCTCTCGCGTCGGCGCATCGAACTTTCCACCGTCTCTCTTGGCAGCCAGCGGAAGGTAAGATCGGAATCCTCCTCTTTCTTTGTTCGTTAACTGGTACTCTTCCGCCTCAGCAGTTTCTGAACAGTACCAGTTCTTTAACTTCTCTCCATAGTCGTACAATTGCTGGTAAACTCTCGGAGTTGGGACGACAATGGTCGTTGGAAACTGCTGAACTAGTGGCTCTACGAATTTAAGCATCCATTGAAACGAAATTGGGCTTTTAAATCTAGTAGTAGTTGAAGACTAGTTTAGAAATCTGTCTGCTAATCGGATAGACTGAGAAACCTGAGTATTACTGGTAGAATGTCGAGCTTTGTGTGCCCGTTGCAAATACTTATATCAAGGTTAGGACTCCTGTATGTAGTATATCGTCTATGTGGTTCTCAGATCGAGCGCCGATATTTGTATTTGAATATAATTTGACCGATATTTTTCATTCTCAAGGGCCTGATGGAGAGGCCTGGTAACCGGGCAACAGCAGGTTCAGATCCTCAAGTTGGTTTGAGATGTCATCACTGCGCAGGGCCTCTCACTAAGGACATGGTAATCACTGCTCCACATGCTTGTTAATGCCACACATGCTAACACATGCACATGTAGTAGAAAGCTCTGAAGCTAAATTATAGAGCTAAATAATCTTGGCATAATATTCTTGCTATTGATGCCAGGAAACTAGTGATTGGACAGTGCCGCCTCTAATCAGGGACAGCTTCTCTATGGTAATTTATCTGGACTCTTGTTTAAGTTTACATACTGCTATGCTATAAGTTTTCACAATACGGTCTTGTACTTTTTGTAGTAATATGTGCTTATTGTTTCGATTATCATGTATGATAACTTTGTTTTATTTCTGCTCTTGTTCACTGGAATGATCGTTTTGTTGTTTCTTTTTCAGATTGGTTCAGCGGTGGGTGGTACAACAAGTGCATTCTATGGATTCAATTATGGTATTCTGATTAACCCCATATTCTTAATTATATTCCTTCTCCTGCTGACACTGATTTATGTCAAAAAGGTGTTTGCTGCTTTCTCTTTGGGGCTAATAGTATGTGCTAAGATACCGATGAATGCAAAATATATGAACACTTGACAACAATTCATGTCCTAGTCATATCCCTGCTCCGCAGAATATTGCTGCAAATTTGAAATTAGTCTCAGCCAATGTCTAATTTATCTGCCTTTGCTCGTGGATAATTTATAAAAGGAGCATCTGCAAGAAAATTATGATTGCAATTTGGCAAATGATTTTTGCACAGAAATTTGTTTACATGTGCCAGTGATGGCTGTTTCCTGACTGTCTTGATTGAATTTATTGTGTTTGATCCACCTTTCTGGTACTTTATTGGAATCCACTATTTTGCACCTTAATTTGATTGTCTGCCCTTATGTCCTCCTCGTTGTAGTGATGCCGATGTGCGGAAGTGGGTGAAGGGCCCAATGTGGCTACATTTCCTTATCGGAGTAAGTTCCATAAATCTCTTTATTTCCGGTCATTGATGAAGTACATTTCTAGCAAGCTATGGAGTTTTTTCCCTCTCTCTACGCCCCTGTGCACTCGTGCAATAGATGATGTCTGATTGTTATATTATTTTACTAGGTAGTACTCAATGCATAGCTTAGCTTTTAAATCTTGCCCTTGGATAATTTATCCCTATTGAAATTGGGGATTTTAGAATTTATGAGATAGGATGAAATTACATAAAATGGTTTCTCCAGCATGAATGGTTCTTTATCTAGAAATTTGTTCATCTGTTTACCTTGACTGAAGTGTTTTATGATGAACCGTCGTGCATTCTCTAATCTTCTTGTTGGCATGCTAGAATTTAACCAATTTAGTCGAGCCTTTTGTTGGTAGCAGTGGAGTTGAATAAATTGATTGTTAGAAGTAGAATAACTGTATCGATGGATGTTTTGCCATCATTTATGCGGTTTGATGATTATTTTTGCTTAGCCATATTTTTGTATATTGATTTGCTTCTGAACTTTTAGTTGCGGAAATGCAATGTACCACCACCATTACCAGAATACTTGAACTGATTATTGTCATGTGCAGGCCCCACCAGTCATAGTATTCTCTTCAGCTTGTGCTGGATTGGCAGGTGAGGCATATCCTTCTTACTATTAGCTCTGACACATTCCAGCATTTCTGTCCCTTTACAATTCTATTGAAATTTTTTCGTTGAAGTTAGCTGATGTCCATTATGTTTTCTTATCATCTTGTTATTGTTTGGGGGCTTTCCTTTGTGATGATGTGTGCAGGGACTGAAAGATTGGAGATATTCGGTAGATTAGTAGATTAATCAGTTGCATTCTATGATAAATAGGACACTTATTTTAACCAAAGAACACCTCCAAAATAACTGTTCTAGCTGCTTAACTAGTTATCAATGTTAAGATTTTTGCAACAAGATGATAACTGCTGATCTTGAGTACTTCACGGCAACCAGCTTCTATCCATGATAGCGGCGATTGTCTTACCATCGTGCCTCAACATATCAGATTTGAACTTTCACAGGTGGTGCAGTTCCAGCACTGGCACAGCTTGCTTCTTCATCTTATCACGCAGCATTCTCATCTCCATCAAGTTCTCCACCGTCTGTTGATGGCAAGTTGCCCAAGTCGAGGTCATCATCTACGTTGTAAAGATCAGCATGGAGCAGGATATCGTGTGGAAATCTTCACCTGTACAGAGTACAGTACGCTGGTGCTCAGTATAGTCTGTGGGCAGTAATCCCTATACTTACATCGTCTAATCAAAACCCTCTCTCGTCAGTTCCTTTCCTTTCTTATTTTATTGTAGAAATTCATGTTATTTTGACATTAACATCATGATTATATATTCACGTTTGAAGAATCATCACTGTGGTAAAAGTCGTCAGAATTATCTTGGATTTTTTTTATAAAAATTCTCCCAATCTTTTCCTAGCGATGAAAACCATGGAAGAGGATCAGAAAAGAGCCCAATGCCGCCTCCTTTCAGGGTCACATTTTCTGTTCTCCTTGAACAGTAGCGCACTCATAAAGATGGTAATCTCATTATTCATATATGGGTCAAGGCATGGGTCGACCCATTGGTTGTGGCGTGGTCCAGTTCTTCAAATGCCCGCCTGCCTTGCCTCACCTCACAGCCACCTCAACCTCCCAATTACAGTAAAGGATCCATTAAGAATCCCTTTGATCTTCGCCCTTGAGTGTCTAACAGATTACAGACTTTTAACGGTTAAAATTCCAATAGTTTCTATATAACCTTCTCTTTGTTTATAATCAAGGCAATCTTCTGTTAATTAGCACTTTTAACTGTTGCCGTGGAGAGAAGAAACGTCCAAACAGTCGTCGTTAATGCCTGGCCGAACAAGCTTCGGATTGGGCCGTACGAGGAGGCCCATATAGTAGCTTTCGGCTGTGGCGAAACCAGACCATTAGCGGCCCATTTGATGTGATTTTTCTCTCCAGTTATTCATGTACTGGCATGGAATCTTTTCGAATCTGACAGATCCCTGATTGGAATTTTAACAGCCTGAGAATGGATTTGTACGGCTAATGAGCATGGGAAATTATGAGTCGTCTGATTTTTTTTCTTTAATTTAAGTCGTTGACTGTGAACTCTTGGATTGACTTGCCACAAGATCCATATTGGACAGTAAAAGCCTCGGAGAGTTGTAAATTTGTAGTCTTCTGTTTCAAACCTTTCAAGGCTATGAGAAGTATCAAGTTTCACAGATGGTGAGGTGGTATAGATACAGTAACTATTTAGTATGGAGTACACAATGAATTCGTTGTATAAATTTCTCTTAAATCTTGACACATAAAATTGTCAACTTTGCACATATCAACAGTGATTTGCACGGCCCATCGAACAAGAAATCTATCTGATAAACCAAAAAGCAAAAACCTTGAATAAACAAGTTGGATTCGTAAAAGTTTTGGTTTTATGTGTTCATTAAAAAATTTAAACTACTACGAGGTGGTAAATAAATCTCTTATGTTCGTAGAACTTTTTTCTATTAATTTTTTAACATGGAATTATATTTATTAATGTTCGAGTTAGATATATCTTAAAAGTTAAATATATATTATTTTTATTTGAAAATTAATTATAGGTTATCACTATATTCAAGAATATATATTTCTAATGATTTATATTGGAGAAAATGACAGTGAGAGTCCTATAAGTTTGTTATTTCTTACAAGTCAGTTCTAAATATTTGAAAATGAAATATTGAGTCCTATTTGTTCTTGCCGTTACCACATCCGATCCGCACCGTCACCCACTGTTGCATTGTTGTTGACATGTATGTGATGGTGTTCGCTTTATCTGATGTGTCCATGTTAATGGATGACTTGGAAAGTTTAATATGACCGGGTAGGTTGCTTATGTGAACTCTTAACCCAAACCCCATTTCTTCATGCTTCTCTCCCATTTACCTTTCTTCTTCATGCATGTCCTTACGCAGCGATGTCAACCATGTCCTTCGACCCATTTTGAAACTCTAATTGTCAAAATTGCTTGCAATTTTGCACACTGGGGATTCGAGACAGATAATAGCCCATTTTCGAGCAATTGGAGGCCCCGCCATAAGAAGACCATAATGGCTGGAGTACATAAGCCTCAGTGGTCTGAAAACTCTGGAAGAGCAACGAAGTTGCATTCGAGAACAGGGCAGTACTATATCTCAATGCCCATTTTTATTTACAAGAGGATGGCGGCGGCGGCTCGGGGAGAGAGGTTTGAGCCTGGCAATTACAGCAGCAACTCAGGGTTGTAGATGATGGTAGCTCGATGGTCCTAAGAGGGTGGCTCTGTTCAATGGTGTTCGAGCAGAAGAGGAGCTTAGCTAGGGAGAATGCCCGGGGCAGCAAAGGTAGCTCGGAAATGGGAGTCTCGTTGTCTCCTTGGCTGAAGAATGGTGGATGGACATATTTTGAAGTTATTTGGCAAAACAATGGTTGACGGATATATTTTGAGCTCGGAAACATGATGCCCGCCTTCTTGGAGTTGCTTGGCTGAAGAATGGTGGATGGACATTTTTTGAAATTAAGGGTTTTGATGGCATGAGTATGAAAATTTCATGAATAGTAAAGGGTAATAAAGTAATTTTATCTATTTTAAAAATAAAAAATAAACTTAAGTACAAACAAGATTACAAATTTTCCACATTAGCACTTAAAATCAACACGTCGGATTAAGTTCACGGTGTCATGTCCATGTTAGCTTACAGGTAACGACGGTTAACGGTGATGACTGCATGTTGTAATAGCGGCAAGTTATAGGACTTGATCTGCATCCTGAAACATATATAACTCACTTATAAGAAATAACAAACATATCTACATCCACGCTCCACGCTCCACTTCCAAGGAACCTTGAACACGAGGCCGTATTGAAGCAAGTTTTCGTCAGTTATGATATTTTGAGCATCGATCTTTATGCCGCAGAACTTTTCGATTTGAGTTCGCTCTTCCTTCATGGACACCCAGGAATCCCCATCGGGGAACTCATCTAGGGGATCGTGGCACCACTTCCAGCCCTCGGTGTCTCTCAGGAAGAAGAACGAGTCTTTCCACCCTGAGTTTGTGGACCCATAATTCACTACCAAAGCCCCGTAGAGCTTCTTACGGCGCGGCTAAAAATGGAAGTAGCCATCCCCAGATTTTTGTATTACGTGATATTGTTTCTAAAAAGGAGAACTGCTATACGTGATTTTGTGTCTCCTACAGTGTAGATAAAAGGCAGTTCACACATGCCACAAGGTAGGGGGAGTTGTCCCAACGCTAGGAGGTAGTATTTTAGCATTGCCGTTACTGGCTCTGCGAGAGGCCAACAAAGGCCGGCCCTAATTTGCTCGAGGAAGATTGTGAACCCCCGGATGTGGCTCTACTAGAAATATAGATAGATTTTCCTCAGCTTTATTGGTATGTAATACTTTGTGAAAATTAATGAATTCTGACTGATTATAAATAAAATTGGATTACCTTAGTAAAGGATTATACCATTCTAATAATAAAATTTTTCCCTTTCTGATAACAGAGAGATATCGAATAATCTCAAACAATTTATAATTTCACTGCAATTTCCTCTTCAAATAGTTAAATTGCAAAGAATTATAATCAAACAGAATCAATAGAGATATAAAAGAATGTCTTCAACCATTAAGTGATGTTACCGCTTGCAAATGAGCACTTGACTCCTCACCGCAATGCAATTTTGGTCTTCAAAGCCATATAATCCCGAGATATCTCCATGTAATGGTCATGAGATCAACCCGAGCTTTAGTTGAGGCATGGCCCTTGGACAACCAGTCTCTTGAGATGCCCTTGCGATGTAACATTAAAGAATGGTCACCCATCTGCTGAATGAAGAAACCCAAGCTTCTTAGTTCATTCATAAAATTAATTAATAATAGCTATGCAAACTAGATCTCACGTACCATCTCAAGCTTCACACAAGATGTGAATGAAGGGCTATTCATTCACCAATATGCAGCTGCCCAGTTCCATGATACATTCAATTGGACTTCGACCACAGAATTGGACTTCCTGTAGACAGATCAAAATCTGCGGTTTATATGGTTCATGGCGCAATGATAATGGATGACAGACCTGTCACTCTTAAGTTCTTTGGATGAACGACAGTCTGGTTGATGTCCATGTCCTTCAACCTGACGTAGTGCCTGCACGAGTCGCATGGTGCAGTTCTTGACACACAGATGCTCTCATGCTCAGAGAGTCCTCTTAGTTTGTCCTGTATATCCATTGCATAGTCCCCTGCCTGAACCATGTTGCCCCAGAAGCAGCATGTGATCAGCCTCAGGGGACAGAAGCGGCTTGATGCTCCACCTGCATGTCACGTGAAGAAATTATTACATGAGCAGCTCAACTGAATGTGAAGAGTCCAACAGTGAATTAGATATTATTTGTTTGATCAGAGATCATGTGCTAAGTCTTCCGACATATCAGTTCCGCACGATTTTGTTTACAAGTACTCTCACGCTACAAGACACACTTCTAGAGTATCAAACACACTATTCGGAGTCTGCAGCTGGGTTCTTGAGAAACTATCAAACAGTTAAAATATTTAGTATTTAACAAGAACGAACGGGGCATTATTGGAATTCCAAAACAAACTAATTAGTACTGGCTAAAGCATTGTTCATCAATGGAGCACATACAAAGAAATTTCAGCTAATATGAGTGAGATCTGGTTAGCACATCATCAGTCTTATAGCATAATCTTATTTTTGTTGAGCAACGCAGGATTGAGATCCAATATCCAAACCATGGAAACAAACTAGTGATTTCTTAGGATAACAATCTCAAAAGCATGAGATTCAATAAATTTGCGAAAAGATCTTGTCACGGATATCAATATCTAGAGATAAAATAATACAACCTACTTTGCACGTCGTAAATAAGCTAAACTGCTTTTAATATCTTTTTTTTATAGAAGCTTTGAAAGATGCTCTCGAAACTGAACATTGTGAAAGGCAGCTGCTATTAACATGGTTTACCATCTGCTCCTTCTCAAGGACTACACCACAGGGACACTTGAGCGGCTCATGGAACACTTTCTTTTTTCCATCTCTCCTTCGTGAAAGGCTTGCCCGCATCTGCTGCAACGTGCACGGTCTTTAGCCTCCTCAGCCCTGAGGACTATCCCACATCCCTCATGCTGACAAATGGTATTGTGCCTGCTACAGTATGCTTCATGAAATGCAATAATTCTACCTGGCATATAACGGTTGCAGTTTCTACACTCAACAGTGTCTATCTCCATGGATGATGAAGTGGATGCAGTTTCTTGGCCCATTATCCTCTTGACATTGTCTTCCACAGCCATAGACACCTGATGTTTTCATGGTCCCTTGAAACCATAGACATCGATACTCTATGCGCCTGCTCCAAGGTTCTTATCCTTGGAGCGGAGAACCAATGCTTTCGAACCGACGTCATGTGAAGACCATCCATGTTGATGTCTGTTTGGGATAATAAGGGGATGCTTGGACAAGTAAAGATCAATATCCCCGTTGTTAGTCTCGGGCTCTACTTTCACAGTCAACTGAACACCATCAGAAGCAATTACATTTGGAAAAAAAAAAATTCATTGCCATGCACAAATTTGTAATACACATAGTAGCCTTCCTCAACTATTCCATACATGAAGAGGGAGATTAACGGAACCCTCAGCCGTTGTAAACTCTAGTACGCCGCAACGAGTGGTTCTCGGATCCTCTTTACCCTCGGGTCCAACATCTGAGGGACCTTTCTGTTCGACAGCTGAAAGACGAAAATACATTGGCCCCTTACCAAAAGCACCTTGATTAGATAAAACAGTGAAGGTAGAAGGAGGCAATTTAATCTTATCTCCAGCACCGTGGCAAGGCAGAACTTCCAACATACGATACAACACAACTCCTTTGCCAACAAGTAAACTTTTCTGCATTTGTTGCTCCGCCTGAGAGAACAGGGAAATTTCAAACCTACGTCAAACCATTCTAAACGACCCAAATAAAGGACATGCAATTTAAGGAACCTGAAGCACACGGGCAAAAGCATATGAGATAATTCCCAGAAACCTTCCGACCATTAGAACCCAACTTTTATCAATCCCTTACCCCCAAAAAGCTGTGTCCAGAGCACAGAAGCTTAACTCGTACCTGCACTTGCTTGATTCCATCAAACTGAGAAAAGCGATAGCTCATATTACATCAACAAAATCAAACAATCATTCATCGAAAAGTAAACCAAACAATCCGAATTCGCTCTATTTTGATGTTCCATCAACAAGATCAAACAATCCGACTTCCCACTCTTTCAATTACAGAAACTATACATAATTCCAAGGCCGAGTTCTATGTCTAATCAGAAAAGGCAACAAAATCGACGAAATTTACAGAACAAGACAAAATACATCCTAACTCCACATAGGAACAAACAATCTCACAGAACGATCCCCAGACATGCGGTTGTACACTTGAAACCTTGATCGTGAACTCGAAACGAGCTGGTCATTACCATCGGCAAAGCTTCAACGGCCTCGAGTCGGTGAGATCTCTGCACAGATTCGATGGCCTCTCTGAGCTTCCTCCCCTCCTCCTTGGCCTTCTCCCTCTCCAATCTGGCCTCGACCCTCTTCCTCTCCCGCTGCTCTCTCTCCAACTCCTCCCTTGCCCTTCGCAACTCAAAAAATCCATCCTTTCTCTCTCTCTCTCTGAAGAAACGAAATTCTGTGTTCTCCGCGTGAGGGTTCCTCCGTCAGTCGGAGACGGGTTCCGCTGTTTTGTATCGATGAACGAGGAAGGAGACTTCTTGAGGAAGAAGGAAGCAGGATTCTGCTTTTAAAAGGATCTCGCGGAGACCAAATTCGACCGTTACAAAAAGATCTGGGCCTTTTGTCTTAGATTGGGCCCAAATAGCTCGGCCCATTGGGCTAGGTGAAGCCCAATTGCAATTTGTAAAAAAAGGCAAGAAATTATTTAACCTGAAATACCTAACGAGTTTGTTATATAAATTATAAAAGTTTGACCCTTAAAAATTATGAAAATTTTACACATAATAAGATCTAAGAAAAATTTATATAATGAATTCGTCGCATATTATATATTGAAAGAGGCAGGTAATATAAAATTGTTTTTTTAGGTGAGAAATGAAATTGCTATGTGATGTTTTGTAAGTACATCTTCTAATAAGGAAAGCAAATAAAATACAACATTTTAATGTCTAATATTGCAACCCCATTTCCCTATCATAGTCTTCTCCCCACTAAGCCCACTGAGAAAGACTTCAGTGAAGCGATCATACCATGTAAGTGATGCTGATATTATATATTCGTCATATCAGAATTTATCTTTTACATATTTTTTCATTTAGATTTCACCATTTATTAAGTTTTTTAACTTTTTTTACCATTACATATTATTTTCAATTATGGTTCACCATTTATTTAAGGTTTTTTGATTTTTTAAAAGAGTTTTTTAGGATTTAATAATCATAAACGTATAATTATTAATGACATGTCAAGTTCCGATTAGACGTATATACCACGTTAGCATCGCTTACGTGATGTGACCGTTTCACTGAATACTTTCTCTTCCCCATTACCCTCTCTCTCGCAGGACATCCTCTTTCATCCACTTCTCCTTTTCATTCCTCCAAAATTTCACATGCTTGGGTGTAAAGTTTCTAGGACGATGCAAGTTTATGATCGGTATTCGTAACCTGTGCGCCAACCGATCGAGCTTACTAGTAGCAAGTCATTGCTTTCGGTGAGGGTTCTTAAGAGTCGAGGTGGGGTACAGCAGTTGACAAGGAATCCCTTTCATGGGAAATCAGGGGTGCGACTCACCTCCTGATGAACCTTATTGAGAAACTGCTGTTACTACACAAAAACATGCAGAGCTTGTAAGGTTCAGTCAATTCTTCAACAGTTCAATCTAACAATTCATAACTAACGATCTAAATTGAAGTAAAAAAAATCTAACAATTCATGAAACAATCAAACGACTGGAATGTAGAGTTTTGTGAATAACAAGCATCGCGATCAAGAAAGGAGATTCGGTAGAATATATTATCATTTCATTGGATATGAGAACAATCATGGTTAACGACTCTCAACGACCCTTAACAACCTTCAGTGTCATCTTTACATTCTTTTCCTAGAACTTTCCATCTTTTACAATCAGGTCCCTCGGTAAACTTTCCGTACCTGTTATATCTTAGTCCTCCTAGTAACGGAGGCCGCTGCCCAATCAGGAGAAGAAGGATTGGTAGCAGCAGCAGAAAAACCCAGAAGAGGGAAGAGTTGCAGTGAAGGCTGCTTCACTGGAAAGGGAGCGGCTCGACGAAGGAGCCTTTACATAATTGCGGAACACTGCGTAATTCGTAACATAATTACAATACAGCAAAGAAATGAAACTAATTGGATCGCTCATTATTTATGAATATATGTCAAAAATATAAACCTCGATATATTGTCTCGGCTTCTCGGGGACAATCAATCATCCTTTGCACAACAGACTGAAAACTGGCCACACGACTCCCAGGGAGATTGTCAGGTGATGCTACTGCTGCAACATGCGGTTATCATAGCGCTGATACGGCCTCGATGGCACTGCCCAGCGGCCAGGCTGCTTCCACAAATGCGTTCCGGTACTTAACCCTCTTGACGAGTGTTATCTTTTGCCTGGGATCGATGCCTGCAGGAAAAGATCAAGTCACAGAGAACAACGAAGCTCAGCATCTCAAAGAAGCAACTGGAATAAGAACGCTTTTCCAGTTTCCATTTTTCGCTTTTCTAAAACAAACTATTGAATTGTAATGAACTGAAAGTACATTCTAACACACTTTCTCCTATAATTCCCTTATTTTCCAATACCCAGTGTCCACTTTCAAGAGCATAAGAGGCTCGACACTACACTTGCCAAGAGATATTAGAGGGCTCAGGGGCAGTCAGGCTTATAAATATTGGAGGTGACCAGAAAATACAAAGACAACTTACCAAATCCATCAACTAGCAATGTGTATTGGTAGACGAGATCCATACACAAATATGGAAGGTTATCCTCTTCCACACGTGCATAAGCAGACCTAGCATCATCGAGTTTAGTACGACAAGCACGTTTAGCTGCCTCCTTAAAGTCCACAGGACAAACTTTGGCAACTGGTTCGTTGGGATCAGCAAAACCAGCCTGATGTATCCAAAAACAACCACATAGTTAGGCACGAGAGAAGTGTGTTTAACTTCAAGCAGATTTTTTACTTGCAATATTAGTACCTCAGCAGCCCTGTCAAAGAAAAATGAAGCTACGAACAAATTCTTTTGTCCATCTCCCCCTCCACCATTCCAAACCCCGCCAAACGTACATTTCATGTGTGTGCATGTTGTCTCATTGACTTTGAGAGCCTTCAGAGCAACTCTCCTGCACTCATTGATGCTTGAGCCTGATGGAGAAGCTGATATTGGATAATCTACGCCTCCATATTTGTAAGACCCTTGAACACAATCACACGAATAATTCCACAGATTCAGAGATTATATGCTAATTTCTAGCTGAATGATGATATCAACACTCATTGCAAGACCACCTGACTTCATTAAAAACAAAAAAACAGAAAAACACAAAAGACAAACTTTCACTGCCCGAATAGTGACAATTGATTTGGCAAGCCATATCACCTACCCTCATAACCAACAGAAATGCATGGATTTTCTGAGCCAGAAGCCTTCAAAATCTCTGCTCGAGCTGCTAGTAAGCCATAGTGCAAGTAACTGTGAAGGAGATGAAAATTTGAAAATGAAAATACAATTCCTTCTTATAGGACAGCAATGATATCTTTAAACTACAGACTGAATAAAAGAGATTGAGATACATGCAACGTGTACAAAAGAGGCTCTGTGAAACTCCAAACTGTTTTTTAGTCATAGGAAGATCAAGGAGCCTGACTGCATGAGAAATAAATAAATAAACAAACAGACCTGTGAACATAAAGGTGATAATTTCTTCCTTTCAAATACATGTCCTTGACATAGGCATCCTCTCCATCCGAAAGCTTGGGAGCCTTCGCAGCATCGCCTTCGGAGATAGCATATGCCATTTGAACAGAACCACCTCCAAGATCAACTACTCCAACTGTATCAGAATATTTCTTCCCAAGATTTCCCAATAGATAATTTATTGTTACCTGGCAGAAAAGTGATATGATAGCAACATCAGCTCTGTTCGAAGAACAGCAATCAAATTTTGCCTCTCCATGTTAGCATTCTGAAGAATTCAACGAATGCTAACTGGAGGATGGTATTGGTTTGTCAGTATAATTAGGCTGTTGTGGTATTTTAATTATCAATTACTTCCACTGTTGATGATTTCAGGTCCCAGACTTAGATGGGCGTGGATGCAGTTTGGCTGCTTCTTTTTTTGAAAGATTGATACGATAAAATAAATCTAATTTCAGTATTATATCATAAAGATCAACAAATCATGCAAACCGGCTAGAAGGTAAACCGAGAGATACCACAAAAGCCTGCCTGTTAACTAAAAGACACATATTGCAATATTTACTTCACTGCCTGCTTCAGTAGCATTTCCACTTTCATTTTCATCCCTTCAATACAGAGTGGCTATAACTGTGTTTTAGCAGCATATAATTTCAGGGCAGCCTGTGAACAAACACAGGGAAAACAATAGAAACAGGACATACCCACTGGTAAGCACCTTCTTGAGTCCCATCAAGAACAGCAACCCCTTCTGGGTCAGATTTAAGTCTACTCGTATCTTTCAACAGCTCTCTGACCTGAACATGGGCATTCCACATGAACAACTACCCAGCCAAACTACATACCACCAGACCAAAAGATCTTCGCTTATTAAACCAAAGAAATTCACTATTACCGCTTCTAGAATTCTATCAGATGCTTCAACCCCCAATGCTCGCAGTCCTGCAGTGGCCTGTTTTTGCATCAAAATCAAGTAATCAAAAACCGATAGATATGAAAGGAATGTCATTTGCGAAGATCACTGACCCCAACACGAACAGGTGTCTTGCTCCGCAAATCTCGAGGAACAACACTTTCTGCTTTGTCAAGCAACGACCGCAATGAACTAGCTGCCTCCTGGGGGTTTTGGGCATAGGCACTCAAACCAGGCTTGATCTACAATACGAAAGCCAGAAAAAAGTAGATTAAACGCCAAATTCACGCACCCAACATACGAATGAGAACATTAGAGGCCGGTTCCAAGTTTACAACAATTCAGCTGCAACAGCAATTGGAACTTAGATAGTCAATGCATTGAAGTAATGAATGTAAAGTGAAAAGGAGTGTCTGAATTCGTATCAATTTGAAAAGTCCAACAATGTTGTTGAAAGATCAGAAAGAACCTGAAGAAAGAGCTCGAGCTCCTCGCCAATGGGAATAAGATCCATGTATTGATCAAAGCAGTACACATGAACTCGGCTCCCAGAGCTACCAGCATCGAAGATCACCGCAAAAGTCTTCCCTCCCCCAGCTTTCTGGCTTGAGAGGGCGTATTCTTCAATGGATTCAGAGGGGGAGCGAGACGGCAACCGGAGGAGGACAAAACCGACGAGCAAGAGAGGCAGAGTGATCACGAGTATGACCCCCCGGTACTTCTGGATCTTGTCCTCGTTCGTCCTGTCCTGGCGCTTGAGCATCTTGCCGAGCTGGCGCTGCTGGCGGAAATCAAAGTGGCCGAGGAGAGGCGGGGAGCTAGGGTTGCCTGAAGCTGCACTCTCCAGGCGCTCCGCGGAGAACGACGATCAGTACCGGATCTGTCCGTTCCCGGCGAGGGTGGAGGGAGCCTTCGACGACTGTACTTCCTGAATCAGCTCCTCCACCTCTCCCCCACTCGTCACGCAATCTGCAATGTATGAGAATTCTACACGATTTATCTCATCACGCAAACCCTAGCCAACGGTCCATTCAATCTATCGATCTTCAGGGAAATTCCGGCGAAGCGGGACTGATTCAACGCAGTGGAACTGCGAAGCAATGTGATGGAACGAGGATGACGACGACGACGAAATCAAATAATTTTAATTTTATTATTTTTATTTTGATAAATGACTTTTTGCTCCTCGAGCTTTCAAGCTTACTAATTTTTTATTTCCTACATTTTTTTATCATTTATACGAATAGTTCTGGAAGTTATTTTACTTTTTTTTTTACCCGAATACCTCAACGTGATAATATTTATGTAATAATATTAATTAATAAAATTAAGTTTTTTAGGATTATTTTTTATTTTAATTTTTATTAAGAAAATGTTAAAAATAATTGAATTATATTAGTTTTTGATATTATATCAGTATATAATATGGTATATCTATTACACACAAGACTCCCTCATAAATTACAGAGCAAGAACATTGTCAACTCTACTAAACCATCTTTCTATATACCTTTTTACTTTAAACATAACTTAAATAGTTCTACTAAACTGATTAAATAAATAGTCCATTAAAAAAAAATTCATGAATGCTTGTACTGTTACTTAGTTGAATTCCCTCTTACGTTCAAGATTAACACAAAAATTCACAGATTTTTCTAGCTATTATTTGCTTCATTACATGCCAGTTCTTTCCACCTCATTATAACAAAGATGACTCGAATGATTTTCTTAAAGAAACAAGCATCACATTCAAGTTTAATGAGTTCGGTACACATTAATTTAGCTATAAACGGCTAAGTTTAGCCTCATGGAACTTGAAATTTCTCCTCTTCTTCTTGTCGCCTCTGCTCTGCTATCATGGCAATCGTAATTTTGTCTGGGTTTTTCGTTCATGCCCTCGACCTCCACACGAATGAGAACTGCCATGCACATTGTTATTGGGTACCCGACCCGACTCATGGGCCGATGCAACCAACTTCCCTAGTCAGATTAATGAACAATTCTCGACTTCCGACTCCCACAATAACTCCCGAGAGAATCACCACGCCAGCTCTCGCTCAAGTAACTTCCATAAATATCTCTTACTCAGTTGAGGTCAAGGTGTGCATCTCATATCCCCTCTGTAAGGCACATATATTCTCCTCATGATCTCTGCTCACAAGCTCTTCTCATCTCATCTCCTCTCCTCTTGCTCTACTACGGTCATCTCTTCGATTTAAGGATTAGAGAGTCGATCAGCGGCCGCCACACCAGGAATCGACTTGCTTGTAGGATGCTCAACCCGAATGTGGACTATGACAGACACTAAGGCAAAGGACCCCATACCCCGTGGGGCTAGACCCCATTATTTTGGTGCTTTTTGTTAGATCTCATATTAGTCATATAAGAGGATAATACTGAATTTATTAGATAACTGGGTATCACCACCTAATATTTTAGGTTTTGGATAAAAATGGCTCAGTCTATAATAAAGGCCCAGTAGTTTGATGTAAATCCAAATATGTCTCCAGTAATTTCTCACTTACGCAAACCCAGAAACTTGCAATCTCCTCTAGTCTCGGTTACCCACTTCACTAAATGGTCTGCATTAAACCCTTTAACATACTGTGTGTGAAAGGGGTGCTAAAATCTCACATCACATATAAGAGGATAATAATTTATTTATAAGATAACTAAATATTACTATTTAATAGTTTAGATTTTTAAGTGAAAATATGTTTAGTATAAAAGGCATAATAATAATAATAATATATGCACCTAATCACAAAAATATCTAGCATAATCCCCGAATCCGTCTCCAATAATCTCTCACCGTTGTAAGCCCGCAAATCCAGCAGTCTTTTCTAAGCACAATCGTCTACTTCACCAACGGTGCGCTCATAATAAAAATACATAATTCAACATTCTCGCTAAGAGTCGAAACCTCATAGTTGCCCCAAGTGGAAGACCGAGATTGGACCAAGGTTGAGCCTTTCTCAGCTCAAAGTAAAATCCCAGCACTCAAACAGCAAGAATCATCGATCAACCAAGAAGAAGAGCCCGAAAAGGAGCAGAGTTCGCGGCGGACGTATGGTTATCTGGGTATTTAACTCTCGCATGGAGGAAAAGATGGAATGCTATCTCTCCAAATCGAAGGCTTCGTGACATCCAAAACAAAGGAGGAACTGAGGCCAAGCTAGTGTCCATGAAACCCCAGCCGGTTGGGTGGGGGGGACAGGGTCGCTATCAGCCTTCACAGGCTACAGCACCACTCCAGTGTCCATGAAACCCGAGCTGGTTGCGGAGGGGGGCCAGGGTCGCTATTAGCCTCCACAGGCTACAGCACCACTCCAGTGTCCATGAAACCCTAGCTGGTTGAGGGGGGCCAGGGTCGCTATCAACCTCCACAGGCTACAGCACCATTCCAGTGTCCATGAAACCCCAGCTGGTTAAAGGGGGCCGGGGTCGCTATCAGCCTCCACAGGCTACAGCACCACTCCAGTGCCAGTGTAGTAGTTACTAGTACGGACATACGAAATATGATAAGAATCATAAAGACTGAAATATATATTTTAAAATTATTTAATTATCTTGTGGGGTAAAATTTTCCAAGAGTGTGCAATTTTGCTACCGTTAAACGGATAGAGGAAATGATTATGAGCAACTGAATTCTTTAATCTAATTTGAATCGTTAACTACAGGCCATTAAATTAAGTTACTGACACTGATGCATATGCTCCTAAGACCAGGTTCCAAGAACACTCTACTAGAATCAAAGAAATCCGGACTTTTTGAAGGCCAGTGTCATTTTGGGTGTTAAATCTCACATCGGTTAAATCAAGGAGTAATAATAAGTTATAAGACAACTGCATACCACTACTTGACAGTTTATATTTTTGGATGGAAATAGGTACAATCTTACTGCTAGTTATTGCAGGATCGGGTTCGTCATTTTCATGTTTTCTGTTCGTTTCTTAGGCAACTGGTTGGTTTATTAGCCGGTTCAAATGGGTTTGATTAAAACCTACCTAGACCGAGCGAACCGGATTCTCACTTCAATCCGGTCAATAATAGACTGTGGTTAGACTTAAGAGTAGCTTGAGCTTCAACTGCATCGTCTCTTAGAGTCCTGTGCAACAAATATATTACGTGACAGTATTGATATGGTGCTATGAGTATCATTTTTAATTTTTTAATAAAATCTTTAAAAAAATTCTAAAAATACTTTAATTTGATTGACTCATGGAATCACGTCATCACTGATACGTATTATACCCTATATACATAGGACTTTCTCCTTGTCCGCACGTGCATGAACCGTTGGATCTCTCCTTCCACCAAGTTTGAACGGCAGCTGACTCCCCCTATACACTCTTGTCAATTTCCAAATCCAATCCGTCATCCTCATAAACCTTACTACTTATGCTGCTGCCACGACCACTCCGATCCCGAACATAGTCGGTTCCCAGCCGGACCCGATTGCTCGGTTTCATGGGCTCGGCAGGGTACCAGCCTCTGCTGCTCGGGCTCGACTCCCACAGCCAGATCCCCGACCTCTCGTCCGTGGCGATCGAGGAGTTCCTGGAGCATGGACCCGTGGCGCCGAGGTGGTGGCCCCGGCTCGTCGCCTGGGAGTCGAGGCTGCTCTGGCTCCTATCCGGGTCTTCGATCGTCGTCTCGATATTCAATTACATGCTGAGCTTCGTCACCCTCATGTTCACTGGTCGCCTGGGTGCCTTGGAGCTTGCCGGGGCCTCTGTTGCCACTGTGGGCATCCAAGGCCTTGCTTACGGAATTATGGTACGTTCTGTATGATACTAAGCATCTCTACTCATTCTTGATCTCCTGGAGTAAAATACGAGTTACGATTTCAATCACAACCTATTTCGGCTGACAAATTAAACGCCGTTCAACAAAATCTTCGGTTCAAGAAATGAATCCCACCTCGGAAAGTGCATAGATAGGTTGAAACTGGAGTAGAAGAGAATTTGGATTTCACCCCTGATAAGCTTAGCCCATTACATGGTGAAAATTTTATGATATATCGGGGTCAGTTATCATGTGAGCTCATGTCTCGTCAAGCTATGAAGTATGGAACTCGTGGTTGATTAAGACTCGGACTGGACGAAAAATATTGGGCCTGTGGTAAGTTTATTGGTATGGAAGAGAATACCGGAGTCGATCTCAGGTTCAGATTTATAATAGGCAGGGTGTTAAAATAGGTTGAATCTTACATTTATGAACAAATATTCATGCTCATGTTGTTTTGCTTAGTTGGGGATGGCGAGCGCAGTGCAGACGGTCTGCGGCCAGGCTTATGGCGCACGGAAGCTACCGGCGATGGGCATAATATGCCAGCGGGCGATCGTCCTCCACGTCGGGGCAGCATTCTTCCTCACCTTCCTCTACTGGTTCTCTGGCTTGGCCCTTCGGGCCCTGGGCCAGTCTGGGAGCATAGCTGAGCAGAGCGAGATCTTCGCGCGGGGGCTGATCCCGCAGCTGTACGCTCTCGCGGTCTCGTGCCCGATGCAGCGGTTCCTCCAGGCCCAGAACATCGTAAACCCGCTGGCTTACATGTCGATCGCAGTGTTCCTAGTCCACATTCTTCTCAGCTATGTGGCGGTCTACGTGCTGCGCTACGGGCTTGTTGGGGCCGCCCTGACACTGAGCCTCTCGTGGTGGCTCCTGGTGGTGATGAACGGCCTCTACATTGTCCTCAGCCCGTCTTGCCGGGAGACATGGACTGGCCTCTCCGTCCAGGCCTTCAACGGGATGTGGCCTTACTTCAAGCTCACTGTTGCCTCTGCTGTCATGCTATGGTCTGCATTGATTTCACCATTTGGATCCAACGGGTCCTTCGGATAGATCACTGGATCTTCGGGTTGGTCCCAGTCCGTGTCTGGAAGTCGTCAGGTACCTGTAAGGTAGTTGGACCGGGGAATTTAATTCCGGATCGACCCTTCATTAATCAAGTCGGAGATGGTATAAGGGATATGAATGGAGAGTAAGAGAAGGCTAAGATGTGTGGTACCTGAACCTGGTGGTCTGGAGTTTTTGTACCTGTGTCTGATGGTGGCGTAGATGATGTCACTTACGGCCACTTAGTCATAAGATTCGCTTAGATCAGGTGAGCAACTTAGCTGATAGTAGGCATTGGAACATGAATGTTCTGGCTGATAAGATTAGAGTTAGACACCTAACTGGCTGATATGATTAGAGTTAGACACCCAACTTAGAAGTCGTCCGGCGTCTAACAGTCAGTGGACATGACTAGAAGGAATCGGTTCATGTAGGCGCTCTAGTCTGGGGTTAGAGTCGGGTCAGTGGATCCGCAACTATATTGAATCGGTTTGAGCAAAGTTGGGTCGAATGACCTCTGTCTATGCAAGGACCAACCCGTACCCATACCAATATTACTTACACATATCTCTTGATGATCGTTGTATGCTTGAATGTACAGTTTGGAGATCTGGTACAACCAAGGACTCGTGCTTGTTTCCGGATTTCTCACAGATCCTACGGTCTCATTAGACTCCATCTCCATCTGGTACGTAAAGTGGCCAAAACTCTCGACTTCAACTTCTGCATCAGCGTAATCTTACAGCTCAATTTCACGTTTCAATTCTGCAGTATGAACTACCTAAACTGGGATATGCAATTCATGCTCGGGCTGAGCGCCGCTGCCAGGTTAGTCTTCAACTTACAACCCGATTCTAGATCGTCACTGGTCAATGTTTTGGCGTGCTAGTGATAATACATTCTGGTTTTGATCAATTGCAGCGTCCGAGTAAGCAATGAGCTCGGGGCAGGGCACCCTGCAGTCGCCAAGTTCTCAGTCATCGTAGTGAATGCGACCAGCATTCTCATCAGTGTCATCTTCTGCACCATCGTCCTTATATTCCGGACTGGGCTCGGGAAGCTCTTCACGACCGATTCCGACGTCATTGGAGCGGTTTCAGGATTAACTCCTCTTCTCGCGATCTCCTTGTTCCTTAACGGCATCCAGCCCATCCTCTCAGGTATCTCGAACTCGTGCTGATCCAAACACAACATGGTCATGGAAGTATACCACTTAACACAGCTAAGCCTATGACATAAATGAGGCCGGGGGTGTGCAAAGACCGAACCTGTTTCAAACCAAAACGGTCAAATAACCGATTCGTTATATTAAATCTGACTTAAACCGATATTATTAAATGGTTAACATGTTTTATATTTTATTGAACCGTTTATTTTTTGAAGAATTTAACAAGTAAAACAATTTGATTCAGTTCGAAATGAATCAAAAGTAGTTATTTTATTTTAAAGAAGAAAACCGCTTTCGGCTTGGTTCGAACCCGTAACTAAATTTGTTACACTTGAAAATTATCCAAACTAGTTTTCATTTTTAAAACCGAACATAAATGAAACCGGTTTGATGAAATCCGGTTCGGTTCTTGTTGAAACGGTTTTTTTTCCGGCACCCCTGCATGCATGATAGTAACTTGCCTGGGCTATTTTATCCATAGTCCTTTCTTATTCGGGATCGCAGGTGTGGCGATCGGGTGTGGGTGGCAGGCGTTTGTGGCCTATGTCAACCTCGCTACGTATTATATCATCGGTCTCCCAATAGGGTGCGTTCTCGGCTTCAAGACTAGTCTCGGCGTGGCGGTAACGGCTACTCGAACCTGACCTCACATCCATCCCGAAGTTACGACACCCGGTACGCGTATGTGCCGGAAAAACTCAGTATCCGTGACACTGTTATGCAATTGCAGGGGATCTGGTGGGGTATGATCATCGGAGTGATGCTACAAACAGCGACTCTCGTTCTACTGACTGCTAGAACGAGCTGGGCAGCCGAGGTCATAGTCGATTTTTTTTTTTCGTGTCGGCTTGGCTAATGAGAACTGTGTCTCGGAGCTCATGTGCGTGTCCGTTTTGTCGGGTTTTTCCAGGTCGAGAAGACTGCAGCTCGGTTGAAGAGGTCGGCGAACGGAGAGGCAACATTGGACTTGGTCGATGACATCTGAAGAAACAAATGCAGAGCTTGAGATGAAAGCTCTCCCGTGAATTGTTTTCATAGTAGGCTTCTGTTTTCTGTACTTATTTGATATCTTTGTCTGTCTCTGTCCATAGAAAAGTGAAAGAAACATACTTACCCAGTGCAATGGTTTTATGTTGGTGTAGACTCTTTGAGCCTGGGTCTTGGTAAATAACGGTTTCTTGGACTATATCAGGTATTTATTGATTTTTCAGTTTATCTGATGTGCTTTCAGTTAAATGCGAAAATCCAAATATTACATAGCGAGGTGATTGGGTCGTCTTATTGCTTTTATTTCACTGATAAAAAAAATTAAAATTTTCTTCAAGAAATTTTTTTCAATTTTTCTTATAAAAAATCAACTCTACCAAAATAAATAATTAAGGATAATTCAACTCACTAACAAGGCGATGATCTAACGGTTCAATCTTGTACCAAGTGCAGCTGAATTCAACATGAAATATGAGATTCTTGTGGGTTCATAACGGTTCAAAGCTTGTATACCAAGTGCAGCTGAATTCAACGTGAAATATGAGATTCTTGTGGGTTCATATGCGGCAAGAACTGCAGAGGATCCAAGTCTCACCTCATTCTTGAGCTTCATCTTTTTCGATTGATAATGCCTAAATTTCTAAAACCCACTCTCATGCAATTTACAGAAGTCGAGATCACAAGTTCGAACCTCGTTCTGAATAATATTATCAGGAGAGTCTCTTGAGCTAGTGTGTTAACGAACACTGCATTTTTAAACTATACTAGATATTTTGTAGGATTATGTTGACGGATCTAATATCAGTACCGATTGTTCAATTCGTCTAATACATTTATGGATAAATATGAAATCTCAAATATTGACTGCACCGCCACTATTACTATCATCATTTTTTCCCGTAGAAAAAAAAAATACAGAGAGAAGAGGGCTTCTATTTTCCTTCTGCTAAATTTGCAGGAAAGGGACCAGGCGAGCTGCGCGGCTGGTGGATTGCTAGGAAGACGGCGAAAGAGAGGAAATGAAATGTGCAGAGCATTAGTAACATCACAGATGCCCTTTTCCTGTTTCCTTCTGGGCCATTCTCTGCCAATTGTCATTGGCTCAATCGATCGAACCACAACCATATCAGGCTTGCATACACTACAACACCTTGCTTCAAGTCGATTCACGAAGATACCTTGGTACAGCCATCATTATCGTCACCATGTAAGAAACCATAACCATTAAACAGGACAGGGAAGTAGCTGAGTTCTTGATAAGTCTAGGGTCATGGATCGTGCACCGACCCTTTTGCTCCTGGACTAAGACGGCATCACTGGATTACACGAGCCGACAACACTCCAACAGTTAAAACATTGTTTTATTATTATATCATAAGCTCCAGTGTACATGGGAAGAGGCCGCCTGCACACATTCACCAGACCTTGATTGAATCACTGGCAAAAACAGCAATTTTCAGCCACCAGATCAATCAAAAAACCAGCAACAGTAATGCGTTATGGCCAGAATCCTATGTCAGCACATCTTGGACACGACTAGTAGCAGTACTAACATTGTAACCAGTTATGGAATTCGTACCACAACAGCACCTCGGCATATTAGATCACAGACGCGAAATCTGCAGGGGGACCAGGATCTGAGAGGCCTCCTCGTAAATTAAAGAGTTCATTAGGTCCGACTCGCCATACCTCTCCAGGACCCGCATCCTGCAGTCTTCCGAGGCCATCAGCCCAGTTGAGTAGGCTCCGTGAACAGATCCTGGAAGCTCACGCTCGTTGCCTCCCCTGCGAAGAATAGGTTATCTACTGGAGTCCTCAGCCACTCATAAAGATCATGGGACTGGCCCACTCGGTCGTAGCTGTAAGCCCCGAGGGAGTTTGGATCTGTTCCCCAGTGAGATACAAGATATTGAATCTGCATCATCCAAAAAACGTTTGTCAGAATTTTGAGAGGAGACATTATCGATAAGAATTGTCCTAGGAAATTAGCTGAGGACATCATAGAATTATAAACCAAGCTGAATTTACGGGAGAAGAAGCATCAGGAAGGATCTTCTTCAGCTGCATGAAAGCAAATGAAGCAGCAGCCTCATCAGACATCTTCTCGATGTCATTTGCAAGCTGCCCCGCCGGCATGTATACAAGAACAGGATGACCAGTCGCCTTGTGAAGATTCAAAAAGTAGCTGCACCCATAAGATGTGTCTGCAACCACCCCAAGGAACTCCACATTCGGCCAAAACACATTCTCGAAATGCAATATGATCTTGTTCTCGATTCCGACCCCAAGCTCAGAAATAGCCTTCTCTTTCCAGTCCGGCAACTTGGGCTCAAACCTGATTGTCTGGGACTTCAGCACGCCAAGAGGAACAGCAATGATGGCAGCATCTGCAGAGAATGTCTTGCTACCTTCTACAGTCACCCTTCACACCGTTAAAACGCCTCACAATATCTGTGACCCTGTTGGAGTACCCAAGAACAGAATCAATATTTCATTTCAGATCAATTCTCGAAATACAAGGTAACTTGCTGGGGAAAAATGCAGCAGAGCAATAGAGAAAAACTTCAGGATTAGATACCTGTGACCCAAGCGGATATCAAGACCTTTAGCAAGTGTATTAATAACCGGTAAGTAACCCCTGACCATAAGTCCGTGTCCACCGGGAAGCAGTTCCTCCTGTTCACAGTTCCAAGTGGAAGAGATTTAGCTGTTTTTAAAGGTTTTTAACATTAACCACCAAAAATCTGGACAAAACTCTAATGCTCAATTAAGCAATCAAATTAACTATTAATTAGTACTTCACCTCATCCCAGCATCTAACAGAAATCGTATCAGAATCTGCAGCAAACCAACCTTCCATCCTGCAGAGATACCACTGCAACACCTTGTGCGCAAGACCCTCCAACCTGTAAGTTATATGCACTTTCAATAAATATCTCCAGCTAGTTTAGAAAGGTAAACAAAGAGCAGCTCAATATGGGATAACTTTCATTAGAACCTCAAATCTGGTCTTCTTTCAAAACAATGCCGATGGCCCGTTGTATGGAAATGTCCTCCTCCAGTTCCTGTCTCACATTATCTGTCTGCAGAAAGAAAATGTAAACGGAAACATCATGGAATTGCAATTGACACTTGCTGTATTATAAGAGAAAACAAGAACTGGAAAGGGCTGCTAATCATAAATGAACTTGAAGTCTTGCCTCCTTCAAGATATCCTCAAAAGCCTGACCAACTTGAGTAACTAATTCTTGGGGGACTTGATTACCATCCATATCAAATAGCGCATAGCTGTTAAAATATTCAATTGATTAGTTTATTTTACTTGATTATGCAGGAGAATATCTCAGGGGTTCATTCTTTTATCCCAAGCATATGTATGTAATCCCTAAAAGAAATCGCTTCAGAAGTAGAAGATTGCTGGCTTAGTAGAAAATGATGCATAACGTGACTGAATACTCAAAAGAAAATTTAGGACAACCTTGTATTAAAAAATTATGACACATACCTTTCCAAGTCATGGTCGTACAAGACTGAGTTGTCACCACTAGTCCTGTACAGAGGTAATCCCAGTCTACCGATGACTGGTGCCAATGGGTTCTCTTTGCACACACCGTGCAGCCTGAAATAGCAGGAATATATAAAGTCCGCCCATCTTTCCCACAATCCCAGCGTTCAAAAGGAAAATAAAAGAGAGAAACAGTTCCAAGACCAAAAATTTACCATGAAGCACCAAGGTCTACAGGGAAACCGAATGAGTAGTCAGTGTGAACTCGACCACCAATTCTATCACGTGATTCCAGCACTGTGACCTAACCAAGAGCAAAGACCCATCAAGGAGGGATAAAGATTCTTTGTTCACATAAGAGGAATTGAACTTGAAGAAAAGTAATAGAAACATACTGAAAGGTGAAGATGCTTTATATAAATGACCAACATCTAATAAAAGCTAAGAGAGCCAGAAACAAATTAAACAAAAGTCAGGAATCCTTTAAAAAGGCATTGCCACTTGCAAGCATTGTTGGGCAATGCCTCATGTTTCACAAACATGATGCATTAGTACTCAACAAGTCCAGAAAAGACGCCAAGGCATTTTGAAGCACTCTCCATAAGAACTGGTGCCCTTTGAGATATCTATCAGTCATATTGACGTCAAGATCCAAAACCCCTTCCCCAGTTTCCACCATGCTAAGCAAGAGTATTGCAACAAACATAGTTCAGCAGTAGATGCAATGTATGAAATAGTTCAGGAAAATGAAGTAACTCCACAAGTCAATATATATGTGGATCATCATTGTAGATTCAAACATTAATTCAAATCTCTTAGTCACCTGAATTGCTGCATCATGAAGAGCACGAGCAGCTGCAAGTCCAGCTATGCCAGCGCCTATCACAATAACAGATGGCGTCCTGGCCTTCCTCCTCTCCACAGTCGAAGAGCATACAGCTAAAGTACAAAATGGCAAAAAAATTTTAGCTAATCAATCAATTACTGGCATCTCCTAGTCTAAAAATATAAAAGCACTGACACGTCAACACAGTTCAATTGAATAGTCTCTTCAGCTTTGTATCAGAATATCACACAGAAAAGTGGGGAATAAACGATACTTTGTAGGCTACCGCCTAAGAATTTACTCCAGAAATATGGCAGTCCACTATAGCTAGCATTCAGACTTCAAACAGACCCAAGTAACACTAGGAATTTATCAAACTGAAATCTATGAGCAACTAATACAGCGAACCCATAAAATAGTGATGGTCTAGCAAATAAACAGTAGTGTACATGACATAAATTCAACATAAAACAAGACCAAACAATGAATACTACCAACAACGAAGGCAAGAGATTCTTGTATGCGATTCTGCTTAGATGCAACAGGATCTCACCTCGAATCTGCCAAAATCAGCTGCAAACTTGTACTCTCAGTTTCCCCATAATATCATTATGAGAGCAAAGTGAAAAGGAAAAATTTACCCCGATAACGTGTATATAACCACTAGCGTCCGGGTAGAGGTGACACTCCCACATACTCGAGACGATTTCTCAATTATTTATGACCGATCAACATATAACCGTACACTTAGGACGACCGCATGCCGAAGTGTCGTGTAGATTGTTTTCAAGAAAACAAACAGAGAAACTATGACAAAAGTCAAGAAAAAGGCAGTTCTTGGCAAGTCGCCCCAAAGTTCGTGGAAAACGATTCTGAAAA
>CM075289.1:13571958-13595787 GCA_037672795.1 Lagerstroemia speciosa | reverse complement strand
TGATCATCGGAGTGATGCTACAAACAGCGACTCTCGTTCTAACTGACTGCTAGAACGAGCTGGCAGCCGAGGTCATAGTCGATTTTTTTTTTTCGTGTCGGCTTGGCTAATGAGACTGTGTCTCGGAGCTCATGTGCGCGTCCGTTTTGTCGGGTTTTTCCAGGTCGAGAAGACTGCAGCTCGGTTGAAGAGGTCGGCGAACGAGAAGGCAACATTGGACTTGGTCGATGACATCTGAAGAAACAAATGCAGAGCTTGAGATGAAAGCTCTCCCGTGAATTGTTTTCATAGTAGGCTTCTGTTTTCTGTACTTATTTGATATCTTTGTCTGTCTCTGTCCATAGAAAAGTGAAAGAAACATACTTACCCAGTGCAATGGTTTTATGTTGGTGTAGACTCTTTGAGCTTGGGTCTTGGTAAATAACGGTTTCTTAGACTATATCAAGTATTTATTGATTTTTCAGTTTATCTAATGTGTTTTCAGTTAAATATGAAAATCCAAATATTACACAGCGAGGTGATTGGGTTGTCTTAGTGCTTTTATTTCACTGATAAAAAAATTAAAATTTTCTTCAAGAAAATTTTTTCTATTTTTCTTATAAAAAATCAACTCTACCAAAATAAATAATTAAGGATAATTCAACTCACTAACAAGGCGATGATCTAACGGTTCAATCTTGTACCAAGTGCAGCTGAATTCAACATGAAATATGAGATTCTTGTGGGTTCATAACGGTTCAAGCTTGTATACCAAGTGCAGCTGAATTCAACGTGAAATATGAGATTCTTGTGGGTTCATATGCGGCAAGAACTGCAGAGGATCCAAGTCTCACCTCATTCTTGAGCTTCATCTTTTTCGATTGATAATGCCTAAATTTCTAAAACCCACTCTCATGCAATTTACAGAAGTCGAGATCACAAGTTCGAACCCCGTTATGAATAATATTGTCAGGAGAGTCTCTTGAGCTAGTGTGTTAACGAACACTGCATTTTTAAACTATACTAGATGTTTTGTAGGATTATATTGACGGATCTAATATCAGTACCGATTGTTCAATTCGCCTAATACATTGTGGATGAATATGAAATCTCAAATATTGACTGCACCGCCACTATTACTGCCATCATTTTTTCCCATAGAAAAAAAAATACAGAGAGAGAGGGCTTCTGTTTTCCTTCTGCTAAATTTGCAGGAAAAGGACTAGGCGAGCTGCGCGGCTGGTGGATTGCTAGGAAGACGGGGAAAGAGAGGAAATGAAATGTGCAGAGCATTAGTAACATCACAGATGCCCTTTTCCTGTTTCCTTCTGGGCCATTCTCTGCCAATTGTCATTGGCTCAATCGATCGAACCACAACCATATCAGGCTTGCATACACTACAACACCTTGCTTCAAGTCGATTCACGAAGATACCTTAGTACAGCCATCATTATCGTCACATGTAAGAAACCATAACCATTAAACAGGACAGGGAAGTAGCTGAGTTCTTGATAAGTCTAGGGTCATGGATCGTGCACCGACCCTTTTGCTCCTGGACTAAGACGGCATCACTGGATTACACGAGCCGACAACACTCCAACAGTTAAAACATTGTTTTATTATTATATCATAAGCTCCAGTGTACATGGGAAGAGGCCGCCTGCACACATTCACCAGACCCTTGATTGAATCACTGGCAGAAAACAGCAATTTTCAGCCACCAGATCAATCAAAAAACCAGCAACAGTAATGCGTTATGGCCAGAATCCTATGTCAGCACATCTTGGACACGACTAGTAGCAGTACTAACATTGTAACCAGTTATGGAATTCGTACCACAACAGCACCTCGGCATATTAGATCACAGACGCGAAATCTGCAGGGGGACCAGGATCTGAGAGGCCTCCTCGTAAATTAAAGAGTTCATTAGGTCCGACTCGCCATACCTCTCCAGGACCCGCATCCTGCAGTCTTCCGAGGCCATCAGCCCAGTTGAGTAGGCTCCGTGAACAGATCCTGGGAAGCTCACGCTCGTTGCCTCCCCTGCGAAGAATAGGTTATCTACTGGAGTCCTCAGCCACTCATAAAGATCATGGGACTGGCCCACTCGGTCGTAGCTGTAAGCCCCGAGGGAGTTTGGATCTGTTCCCCAGTGAGATACAAGATATTGAATCTGCATCATCCAAAAAACGTTTGTCAGAATTTTGAGAGGAGACATTATCGATAAGAATTGTCCTAGGAAAATTAGCTGAGGACATCATAGAATTATAAACCAAGCTGAATTTACCGGAGAAGAAGCATCAGGAAGGATCTTCTTCAGCTGCATGAAAGCAAATGAAGCAGCAGCCTCATCAGACATCTTCTCGATGTCATTTGCAAGCTGCCCCGCCGGCATGTATACAAGAACAGGATGACCAGTCGCCTTGTGAAGATTCAAAAAGTAGCTGCACCCATAAGATGTGTCTGCAACCACCCCAAGGAACTCCACATTCGGCCAAAACACATTCTCGAAATGCAATATGATCTTGTTCTCGATTCCGACCCCAAGCTCAGAAATAGCCTTCTCTTTCCAGTCCGGCAACTTGGGCTCAAACCTGATTGTCTGGGACTTCAGCACGCCAAGAGGAACAGCAATGATGGCAGCATCTGCAGAGAATGTCTTGCTACCTTCTACAGTCACCTTCACACCGTTAAAACGCCTCACAATATCTGTGACCCTGTTGGAGTACCCAAAGAACAGAATCAATATTTCATATTCAGATCAATTCTCGAAATACAAGGTAACTTGCTGGGGAAAAAATGCAGCAGAGCAATAGAGAAAAACTTCAGGATTAGATACCTGTGACCCAAGCGGATATCAAGACCTTTAGCAAGTGTATTAATAACCGGTAAGTAACCCCTGACCATAAGTCCGTGTCCACCGGGAAGCAGTTCCTCCTGTTCACAGTTCCAAGTGGAAGAGATTTAGCTGTTTTAAAGGTTTTTAACATTAACCACCAAAAATCTGGACAAAAACTCTAATGCTCAATTAAGCAATCAAAATTAACTATTAATTAGTACTTCACCTCATCCCAGCATCTAACAGAAATCGTATCAGAATCTGCAGCAAACCAACCTTCCATCCTGCAGAGATACCACTGCAACACCTTGTGCGCAAGACCCTCCAACCTGTAAGTTATATGCACTTTCAATAAATATCTCCAGCTAGTTTAGAAAGGTAAACAAAGAGCAGCTCAATATGGGATAACTTTCATTAGAACCTCAAATCTGGTCTTCTTTCAAAAACAATGCCGATGGCCCGTTGTATGGAAATGTCCTCCTCCAGTTCCTGTCTCACATTATCTGTCTGCAGAAAGAAAATGTAAACGGAAACATCATGGAATTGCAATTGACACTTGCTGTATTATAAGAGAAAACAAGAACTGGAAAGGGCTGCTAATCATAAATGAACTTGAAGTCTTGCCTCCTTCAAGATATCCTCAAAAGCCTGACCAACTTGAGTAACTAATTCTTGGGGGACTTGATTACCATCCATATCAAATAGCGCATAGCTGTAAAATATTCAATTGATTAGTTAATTTTCTACTTGATTATGCAGGAGAATATCTCAGGGGTTCATTCTTTTATCCCAAGCATATGTATGTAATCCCTAAAAGAAATCGCTTCAGAAGTAGAAGATTGCTGGCTTAGTAGAAAATGATGCATAACGTGACTGAATACTCAAAAGAAAATTTAGGACAACCTTGTATTAAAAAATTATGACACATACCTTTCCAAGTCATGGTCGTACAAGACTGAGTTGTCACCACTAGTCCTGTACAGAGGTAATCCCAGTCTACCGATGACTGGTGCCAATGGGTTCTCTTTGCACACACCGTGCAGCCTGAAATAGCAGGAATATATAAAGTCCGCCCATCTTTCCCACAATCCCAGCGTTCAAAAGGAAAAATAAAGGAGAAACAGTTCCAAGACCAAAAATTTACCATGAAGCACCAAGGTCTACAGGGAAACCGAATGAGTAGTCAGTGTGAACTCGACCACCAATTCTATCACGTGATTCCAGCACTGTGACCTAACCAAGAGCAAAGACCCATCAAGGAGGGATAAAGATTCTTTGTTCACATAAGAGGAATTGAACTTGAAGAAAAGTAATAGAAACATAAACTGAAAGGTGAAGATGCTTTATATAAATGACCAACATCTAATAAAAGCTAAGAGAGCCAGAAACAAATTAAACAAAAGTCAGGAATCCTTTAAAAAGGCATTGCCACTTGCAAGCATTGTTGGGCAATGCCTCATGTTTCACAAACATGATGCATTAGTACTCAACAAGTCCAGAAAAGACGCCAAGGCATTTTGAAGCACTCTCCATAAGAACTGGTGCCCTTTGAGATATCTATCAGTCATATTGACGTCAAGATCCAAAACCCCTTCCCCAGTTTCCACCATGCTAAGCAAGAGTATTGCAACAAACATAGTTCAGCAGTAGATGCAATGTATGAAATAGTTCAGGAAAATGAAGTAACTCCACAAGTCAATATATATGTGGATCATCATTGTAGATTCAAACATTAATTCAAATCTCTTAGTCACCTGAATTGCTGCATCATGAAGAGCACGAGCAGCTGCAAGTCCAGCTATGCCAGCGCCTATCACAATAACAGATGGCGTCCTGGCCTTCCTCCTCTCCACAGTCGAAGAGCATACAGCTAAAGTACAAAATGGCAAAAAAATTTTAGCTAATCAATCAATTACTAGCATCTCCTAGTCCAAAAATATAAAAGCACTGACACGTCAACACAGTTCAATTGAATAGTCTCTTCAGCTTTGTACCAGAATATCACACAGAAAAGTGGGGAATAAACGATACTTTGTAGGCTACCGCCAAGAATTTACTCTAGAAATATGGCAGTCCACTATAGCTAGCATTCAGACTTCAAAAAGACCCAAGTAACACTAGGAATTTATCAAACTGAAATCTATGAGCAACTAATACAGCGAACCCATAAAATAGTGATGGTCTAGCAAATAAACAGTAGTGTACATGACATAAATTCAACATAAAACAAGACCAAACAATGAATACTACCAACAACGAAGGCAAGAGATTCTTGTATGCGATTCTGCTTAGATGCAACAGGATCTCACCTCGAATCTGCCAAAATCAGCTGCAAACTTGTACTCTCAGTTTCCCCATAATATCATTATGAGAGCAAAGTGAAAAGGAAAAATTTACCCCGGATAACGTGTATATAACCACTAGCGTCCGGGTAGAGGTGACACTCCCACATACTCGAGACGATTTCTCAATTATTTATGACCGATCAACATATAACCGTACACTTAGGACGACCGCATGCCGAAGTGTCGTGTAGATTGTTTTCAAGGAAAACAAAACAGAAACCATGACAAAAGTCAAGAAAAAGGCAGTTCTTGGCAAGTCGCCCCAAAGTTCGTGGAAAAACGATTCTGAAAAGATCGAAAGGAAACAAAAGAGCAACCTTTGTGCAAGTGGCGATTACTCCTGTTCCCGGACTCCATAATGCGACGTTAATCGGCGATTAAGACAAAACCCACGAATATTACTACGATTAATCGAGATTAACAGTAATAATAACGGGTCCAACTCCTCCTTCCGGGATCTAGCCAGGGTCCTGGGCAGTTGAGGGGAGAAGTGGAGGATAAAAATCAACAGGCACGTGATGAAATGGTTCGTGTTCAGATTCAGGAAACCAAGCTTCCCCAACCAGCTCATGCGACTTGATTTTTCTCCGATCCTCCTCTCTCTCTCTCTCTCTCTCTCTCTCTCTCTCTCTCCCCTTTACGATTCAACACAAAACCTCCGGCGAAATCGACGATCCCATCCCTCACAAAAAGCCTTTTTCCCGTCAGATTGTCCAAATTACAGGACCATTCATCCAAAGACAGTCGAACCCGGCGACAGCGACGGCGACGATCCGACGAGAGCAGGAGAAACCTTAGAGAGAGAACCGCCCGAAGAGAGGATTCTAGAGAGAGGAATGAGCTCGGTTAAGAGTTGCTGCCGACCCCCGACTGTTACGAGTTGCCTTTATAGACATTTTGAGCCCGACGGGGAAGAAATTAAATCCTCCCACCGACGCAATGACTCTTCTACCCCCCACAACAGAAGCACACGTGGAACATCGAGGATGTTTCTGGTATTTCGCACCGGCTGGACGTTGGTAACGCGGCCAGTACGTTAAGAAAGGAAATGTCACGTCAAAACATTTTTTTTTTAATCAGAAAATATTAAAAATTTTACTTATATATAAAATAATTACTAATAAGTATCACATAATTTAATTTATTACATATGTAAATTTTTATCTATAACAGTAAGTTTAATCTCCGTTTTTTTCAAACTTAAAAATGAAATATACATAAAATTAGCAATTTTTACTGCCAGAAGTAATAACTACCTGATTAACATTATTGTTGCAAAATAAATTAAAAATATATTAGAAAATAAAAAAATCGGCCACATACGAAAATGATAAGCGTATTGCAACATCTTTCTCTTGTGTCAGAAAATTACTACATTTTCAATCTTTATTTTCCCGCGTAATTACGCGTTATAATCTCTTTATAGTTGATAGTCAATTGGAAAAAAAATCGAATGAAGTTATCGATATGATTATCGATAAATCGAATATGGTATAATTAATTGGAAATAATATTTAAAAAAACATATTTAGATATTTTTAGATTTTCTATTTCATGTTTTTTTTTTCCTTATTTGTCTTTCCGCCAAACATGGGCATGTGATGCATGTGACTGAAAACTGTTGGACTCTTAGTGACTTCCGATATTTTATCTTCCTGGGTCACAAATTTCTTTGAAAATAATGTATTTTGGTATTATTTAATCATTTATTTATAAAACGACCATACGAGATTAACAATATCGATGCTTAACTGTGTTAGGATAGGGTGAATAAATGGAGAGGATATGAAATGGAGGGAAAATTTTGTCCTTATTTGGATAGTTTTATTTAATATAGAGGAATGAAGGGGAATTATTCACTTCAATTTCTCTCTGAAGCGTGCATTTTTTCTCCCCGATTTGGGGATTGAATGGGATGAAATGGATATTAAAAATTCATGTAAAATCAAACTCCCAATTTGCCCATTTTATAAAATCGATACAAAATCCTCAATCTCACTATTGTTTTGTGTAAAATTAGAAACGTGTCATCGTCTCTCTACTCTCAGCCCCCAACGAACACCTTCTGCATCAATTCGAGGTACGCCACTTTATTTTATAATCATATAGAGTATTCTCTCTTTTGATTATATGATTGGATTGCATTTTATAATTGTTTCTTTCTGTTTATTGAATTATCTAGGTTTGAGAAGTGAATATAAAAAAGTCGTAGTTAAGTTTAATATGAAGGAAATGGTATTTTTGTCTATTAATTAATAAATCATGTGCATACGATGTTAATTTTTTCCCTTCCTTTCTCCTTATTATAATAAATTCAAATTAGATAAATATTTCCGAGCCGTTCCTGTCCCCTCCATTCCCCTTCATTCACTCCATCCAAACGTACCTTAAACGAGAAATGTGTTATATAAAATACATTACTCGATATATAATTATAATTCTTAAAAATAAACAAAAATTTAAAAAAATTTATTAATTACTACCTGAAACCAGGGAAAGTTTTTCCCTAGTAAGAAATCGCAAGGGGTTTGAATTTCCGGACCCTTTCACGCCCACATTTTTCATGTAGATAACGAGCCATCGGGATAAGCATATTAAAATTATAGTTCGATCAGTACTGTGCACGGGTTTTATTCATTTAATGAAATTGATTAAAAAAAGAATTTGTAATAAATGATTAATCAAAATCTTAATTATGATTATTGTCCCGACTGTATTTTTTTAGTGAATCGTCTTCCGCATCTAATTAATGAATGATTAAAATATTTGGATATATTGTCTGTGACAGTTTCAACCGTGCAATAAACGGATTTTTTATTTAATAAAATTATTAAAAATGTAAATATGTAATAAACGATCAAATAAATCTTGATTATATATAAATTTAAGAAAAATTTGAGTGACATGAGAAAAAGTAAATATAAAAGAAGAGAAGAAAAATTAGGGAATTACATATTGGTAAATTTACGATCACCGATTTAATTTTTTCTTAATCTATTGGATGTCAAAAATTGAATATTTAGTATTAAACCAATTTAGAAATCTGAAAAAAAAAATAAAAATGGGCTGCTTCCATACATAATCTCTCTTATTATGTGCAAACATGAAACGATTTTGATATCTTTTTAACAATTCCAAAACTACCCTCCATCTTATTTACTCGATATAAAATTGAATATGGATTATTTTGTCATTTTAACATGTCTATCTAACAGACTAATTTAAACTCACTCTTTTTTTTTTCTCAATTTTCAATTATATTATCCACTTCCCACCCTTTTTCTCGCTCTTAAAACTTTTCTCCTCTCTCTTCCACGTTCCTCTCTTTTCTATAGATTTATTTTTAATTCTCATATTTTACTTCCCACTATTTTATTAGTAATTGATGCATACAGATCACGAATACAGTCCATTTTTATTGCTGTCTACTTTAAAAGTTAAATATATATTACTCTTTAATTGTACTTGAATATGCATTTTTAATAATTTTATTGAGATAACACATACCGTGTGTAGCACGTGTAAATATCTAGTATTTATATATAGAAACAACCCCCTTCTCCGGTGTTTTTTCACCTTTCGAATTCACACATTAACTCATAAATTTTAGTTTTTAATTACAATTAGATTAAAAAATTATGGATGTGATGGTAAATTTACTAATCTAATCTCTCTTTCACTCTCTCTACCATTTTCATCGTCGCTCGTTTTTTATTGTCACTCAATTTTTCACCAACACTCAATTTTTTTCCTAAATTTATTATTTATTCTTCATATTTAATTTACTAAAAATTGCATATTCTCAAATTAATTAGAATTAAGATTTTAATTAACCATTTATCACACATTCAATTATTAATTAGTCTAAAATCCGTGTATAGAACGGCCGACCCTCTAGTTAATTTTATATCGAAGTAAGTGAAATAGCAACGTTATCTTTCTATTTAAATGAATATATTACGGAATTTGTTTCGTTAATGGTCGCAATCAATGCATCTAATGCGTCAACTTCCGGGCACCCAAAAAGTAGCATGGAGACGTGATGTGTAGGAATAGACTCATTCATTTAAGTATTGACCCAACTCCTCAATTTTGATTTATTCAATAATAATTTATTTTCTTTTTTTAACTTGAGTGATCTGATCAAGAATTCCACTACCAATCTTCACCCCTTTTTCTTTCTCTTTTTTCCCCCTTAACCCAAAAAGAAATTTTAAAAAAATTACGAACCAATTTAAATAATTCACCGCTTGATTCTCTTAGGTAAATATCTTGTATTCAAACCTCTATGAACGGAGAAAATTCATGCGAAGAGAGTTTTATCCCTTAGTGAACGGATACTACTCAAATTGGATCAATTAGAAACTTATAAGGCTTCTGAATATCGATACAGTAAATCGAAAAAAATTGATATGAATATAGCATTATTTAGTAAAGGTCCAACTCTCCCATTTAAGGATGACAATGAGGCTAGGTGGGGCAGGTGTTTGGATACTTGGACCGGCCCCGCACCCTTTATAGATCAGGTCAGTGTGCGGGTCGATCTGTTTAGATGAACATTAATTATCAAGCAAAATAAAATTGAAAATATGATATGGATTTATAGATTTATATATTTATAGTAGTATAGTTAAATAAATTAAATTAATTAAGAATTTACATCATTTCTTTAAAATATAACAATTATTATCAAATTTATCAAGATGGAAGTATTCATAAATAAAATAAAAATAATTTTAAAATATATTATATGATACATTATTACATAATATAGACAGATCCGGACATCAACACGCTGGGTCAGGAGTCAGACCCAAACCCACCATAACCCGTGCGCGGATCGGACCGGGATGGGGCTGCGGGCTCCGGTGAGTATCGTCATCGCCACTCCAATCTGACGGTGGATATGCTTCTCGGATGGAGCGCTGGGGAAATTTCCTTCCGTCCATGTACGAGCGAGCCGGGTGGTTTTGCGTCATCTTTCTCGGTCTCGTGTCATCCTCTCAGCCACGAGAACGTGCTTGTTAATCGTGACCGTTGAAAACGATTGGTTTACTTTTCCATAGCATCATGTTGGAAAAATGGCATTGAATTGAATGAGAAATTGTTCTCATGGATTGAAAATTACATTTGGACCTAAATCCAATTGAATGAGAAATTGAAGGAATTGAAATGGGTTTAAGTCCATGGACTTATTGGTTATGGGTTGGGTTTATAGAAACCCATGAAGAGGCCCAGGCCTATAAGGGCCCATAGGGCCCAAGGAGTCCACACAGGAAAATGCAGAAACTCAATCCCACATCGGTTAGGGATGAGAATTTCAAAGGGTTTATAAGCTAAGAGTAGTCTTACGATAAGTAACTACTTCAGCTACAATAAACGGCTTTCTCGTGGCTCCCGCCTATGGCTGGAGGTGCCGGCCTAATTTTGCCATTTCTGACAATTTTTTTTCCTTCAATAAGTTTGCCTCGGATTCCCGACTCTTCGGATTCCGGGCGGTTTAGGGTCTTAAAGGCCGTATTAAGGGACGACATTAAGGGGCCGACCTTAATAGGGGCACTGAATGACCGGTTCACTCTGATTAATGGCTGGTTCGGTGCAATTAAGGGCTCTTAACGTCCGGTTTAGCCCTTTTAATGTCCGGTTCAATGCATTTACTGCCGGTTCGGGCATTCAATTGCCCGGTTCTCTGCCATTTAAGCCACCAGCCCTCCACCAGCCTATAAATAGAGGCCCCCTCCATAGGTTCAGAACACACAACAAGCTCTAGAGCTCTCACTCTTCTCCCTCTCTGCATCTGCATAGTTTTCGGTGGTTTCCAGCTTCAAGTTCCGGTTCGCCTCCAGTTGCGGGTCTCGTGCAACCTCCAGCTCAGAGTCGTTGTCTCCTGGGAGATTGAAGTCCACGCTACCTCAGCACGACCAGAGGGGACGAATCAGTCTTAAGGATACTGTGATCGCCACAGGCCTCGACTCAATCAGTAAAAGTTTTTCATTTTAAGTTTGTTATTTCGTTTTGTGTTATTCGATTATTTATATTTCATATATTTAGTCGAATTATCTTCTTCTACTCCATTTCCCGGTAAGTCTTTCTTGCACTATTTTGTGCCTATAGAAAGAAAAATCAATTTATTTATAATATTTTGTTTGTATGGCCATCGAGATTATTTATTTTCGTATTGTTCCGGATAACACATCATTCCGTAAAAAACATCTTGATAGGATGGCTTCCTTATCACTTGTAGATAGTGCCCAGTCGATCCTCGTGAAGCATGAAAAAACAATGTTGTGTGCTAAAAGTTGTTTTGACAAGTTAGGTTTTGATACTTCTGTATGAGAAATTATTAGATAGATCGAACTCATGTGATAAATTCGATTAATAAATATGTTGCGCATTAATATAAATATCACGTCGGGTTTAAAAATGAATATTATTAATCGATTGATAAAGGTGATGTGTCGCTCTTTGCTACTATGTCAGGCAACCATTGAACGAGTTTACAGATAACATATCGAGCTCGACTCGTGTAAGATTCTTGGTCTATTGGGTCATCCCACCTAATACGGTATTCCTAAGCTACTCCGTTGATTATTATTATTATTATTTTAAAGCCAGACAGGGTAGAAATATGAATGAAAATCCCGTTCTCCGAGGAATAACAATGAGTCTAGTACTAGTAGATGTTGATATTTGTAGACCCGGACCCATCTTGTACCTTTCTTCCATCGGACTAACCTAGTCTGTTACCTGCCGTGAACCAGCTAAAACCGACCCGTGCAGGGCATATTCAACTCAACCGTTTCATTTGGACCCGATGAAACCCATGCCAGTTATCTTATCGGGCAAGGTTGGCCCGGCCTGTTAGCTCGGCAATTTATTTTTGTATTTTTCGTTTTAAAAATATTTTTACATTAATATATCTATATTATTAATTTATTTTCTTTTATTTTATGGAACTATCATGTCACTCCGACTGGAATTCACCAAGCATGAGCCCTTCTTGTTAAGATTTTGAATCGGTCTGATCTGGTAAGATCCTAAGCACGACCTTGTCGTGCCGGTCGGGCCTAAAATCGATACCCCCGGGTGCACGCATTATTGTTTTTTAAATGTTGGAATTGTAAACTTTTATTGCGTTCAAACGTCGTACTCACCAAATCCCACTGAGGTCCCCCATTGGATCTTTATAGCCCCATACTTTTATCTAAGTGCCATTTAGTCCCGCAACAATTTTTTTTTACCAAATTAGCCCATGTTGTTCGTTCTAGTTTCAAATTCTTTCCAGTCCTTTTCAGTGCCCAAAAAAAGTATTTATGTGATTAATAAACGACAAGAGAATGATAGCAACAAAAAAAAAATTCTACTTATAAGAATCAAAAAATTTATTTACTGAGCCTTATTTTTTCGATTTCAGTTCTTTCACTACTACTTGGAATCATTTCCAGATATCTCTAACCTGCACAAAAAAATAAATAAATAAAACGTGATGACTTCCCCAACCAATATTTGTTTTTTTTTTTGATTTGGTTTGTACAACGCAATATCTCCGGACAAGCCGAATCGCACTTCGAGACTAATCTGCGATCGGACCGGGATCCTTGGAAAAATTTTCATTGACCCTCCCAACCTACGATTTGATTCTAAGATCACCTATTGGGGATTTGTGAGGAAACCATTAGGCCAACCCTAAGTTGGTAACAATATTTGCACTTTCCAGCAATTTCATCGTATGTATCAGTAGATGGGATTCAGAGAATTAAATAAGATTGATTCCTCTTTGATATTGAGTTGAAATGCAACACAAATTTCACGTTCCGATTGCTTGATATGGTGTATTCAGGGATGGATTTAGGGGCTCGAAGAAGATCGTTCTTGAACTTGAAAATTTTCATCATATATTACACATATTTTACTTGATTTTATCCAATATTTATTAAATTATCCTATTTTGTCACTATAAATTGGTTGCCTTACTCTTGGATAAGAGAAAATCTTGCACGTAATGTCACACCCCTTTACAGTACTTACGTAGTATCAAAACTAACATGACTAAGTTATTTTTTGATTTTTTGATTTTAAAATTTTATAAATAAATCTTAAAATTACTTAACTATATTAATTTATAATATCACATCAGCACTATTGCGAGATATACATGTTGCATGAGCTTCGCCCCCTAACAAAGTTTCTACGTCCATCCCTGACGTAAGCATATCAATAAATTGTAATAGAATGACGCAATCACTATTTCTCCACCGAATTTTTCAGAGCCGTTCCCCCACCTAATTTCATTAATTTTACGGCACGATGTCCCCGTAAAATAACATTCTAAAATTAAACGTACTCAAGCCGAGGATAGAACTTGCAGTTTCGATCGTCCTCGAGGGCACCCGAACCGGAAAAATTACACGGCCAAAATCAGACGGACCGGTAACACGAAGCAAGTATCCACTAGAAGACGGCATGGGAAAAGTGCATGCAAAAATCGACATTATACTGCCCGAGCACTGGTTCGAGACCGGCATCACGGGTGTCGAGGCACTTCCCTAGTACACTGTCTATTCACGAGATTAAAATACGATCACTCACTCAAGGTAACTGGTCCGGACCTGGCTCGGGAAGTCCGGTGTCGGTGCTATATAATTGGGATACCCCGCCAAGGAAGAAGGATCTCCACAGAAAGTGGGGATATCCGGAGGACCCGTCCAATTTGGCGGGCTCCGGCGATCCCGCCTCCCCCGGAAAATGCCGAGCACGCCTTTCGCCTGCGGAAATTGGGAAATGCTCCGGCTGGCGTGAGATAGACTGATCTGACGCTCTATTAATTATTGACATGCAAAATCTGTCCTGTCGTATAAACATGCTGGTGTCAAAATTTCTGAACGTCTACATGACTCGTTTATTATATGTTCAAAGTTATCAAAATCATATAAAATTTGTTTATTAACGAGCTGACATTCATGTTTAACTCGTACAAGTAAACGCGCTTAAACTGTACATCAAGACACGTACCGCATCAACATGCTTGTCTACATAAATAAGTTAAATCGGTTAACAGTGTTGAGATGTACACACTAAACATATTTAGTCATGTCTTATCGGGTTATAAGAATCCAGCTTAACGTGTCTATTGATATGGACTATACGAGTTCAACCTATTTAGACATGAAATACGTTTAAGTTCAACTTGAACCCATGTAACTCTGCATCGTGTCGTGTCAAAATTTGACAGGATTAATAACTCTCTCTTCTATCTCTGTATTACAAGTAATACGAGTTGGGCTCTCTGCTCATGCAGTTGATTTATTGACCATGAGACAGATGTTTTCTTTATACTCTCAAATTTTATTGATCACGAGTTTCATAGCATGTTAATCAGGTGTAAGCTTGAACTATACATAACTGACTGTCATACCATGCAGAATTTTTTACACTTGTTGCTCTGTTCTAAACCGATAATGCTCGCATTTTTTGAAGTGTACCATATGATATAAGAAGGATTAATAAACTCCAATTTATCTAACTTCGATTTAAATCACTCCGTTGATTTTTTTTTTATCGGCTACAATAAGGGCAGCATTGGTGTTGACTCAGTCACGCCGCATCTCAACACCACCAACCAAAGAGCATACCTCTTAACAGATTTTTTTTATACAAGTATGTAGAATGGACCCGAACCTGATACAGTGGACTCGTCAAATTTACATAGAATTTAATTTTGGACCGTTAGACTGCGAATTCGGTCGTAATCATCCTGCTAAATTTATTACAACACATGAAGCACAACGGTGGGAAAAGGAACAGATCCGAACATTAAAAAAATGACCGGACATTTCTCCACATGTGAAAAGGAAAGAGATGGACATTTGACGTAAGTGGGAGTGTGGGGGCATGACCTGATCCTTTAACGACAACGCTGGAGGGTCTAATCTCCCGCGCTTCGTTGGTCTATTAGCGATCGTTGTTGTCTAGATTTGTGATCAAATTATCTCGGTTTCACGTGGTACACATCTCACCATAAAAATGTCTGATCCACTTGGTGGGTCGCTGACACCCGGGACCATGTCCTTTTCCAAGAAACACGACGAGCTCCCCTACTTTATGAACTGGCCCACATCACTTTTTCGGGACTTCTGCCCGAAAAAAATCGCCAATCATTTACTTTATAAAATATCTATCTTTTTTTTACTACACAGTATCTCTGAACTAGTCAAAGTGCATCTCGAGACTAACTACGGTCAGGCTTGGATTCTTGAGGAAAATTCTGTCGACCCTCTTAACCTGAAAGTCGATCATGGGATCACTCATTTGGCGGTCCAGTGAGAAAATCACTATACCAATCTCAAGTTTGTTAAAAAATTGAGTTTATTATCTTAACTTATAAGAAATTGAGTTTATTATCCAATTATGATATATTTCATATTTCAATCCATTGACAATTTGATATGGAATTCATTCTTTAACACTCGCTCTCATACGATAACATGACTTTTATATTTGTCACGTGCCCTAAATACATGTTCTTACATGGTAATGTGACTTACACTTGCCATGTATATTCAAATACACGCACTCAATAAATAACCTTTAGTCGAACATCTTTCTTCCGTACGCAGATAGACAACTTGCCACGAGGCATGTTTCGTATTCCGTGCTTGAGATGCAACCGATGCAAGTCAGACTTTTTCCTTACTGAATTTATTGATCACGAGCATGGCATTTTTCTTCCGATCTTCTATTTAATTGCATGAGTTTCATATTTAGGATCAGCAACTAACCACGAGTCAAATATTTCTCTTCCAGTCTCGAGCTTGCTTCATACTCAGGTCTGAAGAGATGTGAGCCCGCATCGAAATATGCTCCGATACGATATAAATGTTTACTCGAGCCTACCGGAAACTGAGAATGTTTTCACCAAAAAACCTATATTTATATTGGTGGATATACAATTCTCTTATGTTTCAGATCTCGATTCATTAACTATATCATATGGAGTTTATTCATGTGCGAGTCTACGCAGAAATCTACTCTGATATTATATAAAATATCCACAAGGGCCAACTGGAGGCATGGCCTATTTCCATTTAAGGTATTCTTTAATTTCAATGTATTAACTATCTAATGCAGAATTTGTTCCTCGGCACTCTTTTTATTTCCTTCCCCTCTTCCAATGTTGGTCATCTCTTGGTACCTGTTCTATCTTACGATAAAGTTTTCAGTGGAAAGGTCATGCCACGTTGGCAATGCTCACATGATATATCTATCCAATTATAACTTGATATGTAATAAGTAATTATATAGTTATAGGTTTTTAAATTCTAAAAAATCTTTTAAAAATATATAAAAAATCCAATAAATGGTTAACTCTAATTGAAAAATATATAAATGATAAAAAAATTTAAAAAATCTAATAAATAGATGAAAATTGCTCGCCGAGAAATTACCGAGGATGTGGATTGTGAAAGTGTAAAATGCTGAATAATTTGGAGCTAAAATACTTGATTTCATTAAAGAATGTTGTGATCCATATGCACAGAATACATGGCCGATAAAAAAAGGGAATCCTATCATAGAAATAAAAAAATAGAGGAAATAAGGAAAAAAAATAATAGAGAAATAATTCTAAATACTCAAACAAAAATGACCCACAAAAAAAAAACATGTGAGAAATCTGATAACCAAATTCGTAAAGTGGGTCAGCGGCAAATTCATCGATAAATAAGGAGAGCTTCTTCGGAATTTCGTGTTCAATCGTAAATATATCAGATAAATTAAATAACTAGTGCTAAACTTGTACCATCAACGTAGCACTACCAATGATCTAGTATAGTTTAAGAAATAAATATCTTTTGGTGATATTGCTCAGAGCGAGATTCAACTGTGAGTTCGATCTCATCAAATCACGTAAGAGTGAATTTTAAACTATTAGCTCACCGATCTCGGTGTGGGTTGGCGGCAAATTTTATTCCCTGCAGCCCAATATCGATAAGTGGGCACCTTGAAGATTTATGCTGGACTAGGCCCAATTAACACGTGGAAAATGGCCGCATTTCTCCCCTGGTGCCAAGATCCAAGCGGGTGATATGGAACAATCGATATTTCCGTATTACCCCTCACAAACTCATACAATCGGGTAATTTCATGTGCAAGATACATGTTTGAGTATTCTTGCCAGGGTCTACAAGTTTAAGGGGAATCAAACCCCGACGATCTTATCCAAATTGACAATCTCCAACTAATTTGAGTTCAGGCTAGTCGGTAATCTAAAAGTTGAAATCTCTAGACCATGAAATTTTTTTTCACAGAGCTCGAATATGAGGTCTTATTGAGAAAACGAGTGTCAAACCACTGAAACAAGCTCTCATGCTTCCAAGTCCTTTTTAACCACGTGGACTCAAGCTGGTCGCCTAGACCTTGTTACGTGGTCCCACCCCAACTCTGATGGCCAGCTGCTCGACGGGGACACACATGTTGCACGTGCGAATACCACGGCTGTGGATCCCACAAGTTTAAGCCCAGCCAAAGGAATATGGGCCCAACTAATGGTTAGGCCCATGAACAGGCCCAACTTCTTGCAACCCAATAGGCCAGGGGGCATCATCCGCACACCCGAACTCCAGAAATTCTTACATGAGCCGAACTCGATACGCCATTCAATGATTATTTATTACGTCATCCATGAATCAAGGTAAATCTTGAATTAGTCAGGACCCATTGAGTTTATGAATATCAGATGTCAGGGTTCACTGAAATCTGTCACTAACATGTCAAATAATTGTTGATCGAGATCACTGTGTTTATTTGTGCACTCGACTCACCTAATAATTCTTCCCCGAACTCACTGCCAGCCACTAATTTCAGAGTCAAGGACGGCCACGGGAAGCTGCCACGTGTCATAACCGCATTAGTCAACATCCAACGTTGCCCATGAGGCTCTCCGTTTTTCGTGACCTGATCGCATGTATAAATACTTAATTTAATAACAAAAACAAGGTGTTAACAGAGAGCCTTTAATCAAATTCCTTTTGGTTGGAGAAAAGATGTCGGAGTCAGCACAGATGGAAGGAGGAAGAAAGCAGCCACAACGCCAAGCTTCAGCTAAAGAGGACCCTGCCGCCCTCAGAGAGGTAATTCTGTACCCCGACCCAGAGACGGATCTAGAAATCTCAGCTAAGGAGAATGAAACTCGATGAAAGAGTAAGACAACGAGCTCGGAAGCAAAATAAGATAATTTAATTAAAAAAAAGTCTAATTCGCATAACAATTCATTAATTTTTTCGAGTTTAAGTGACATTCGCTCCCTGCACACCCCAAATCCATCCATGATGGATGGGTTTAACATTTACTGTAATATGATATCATAACGGAATTTACACTGTATATTACAGTATTTAGTTATAAAGTTTATTATAATTTGAGAGCACATGAGTTAACTGTGACCGTCGGTAAAATTTTCAGGTGAAAACACGTGGAGTGTTAGATATTTATAAGTTTTATAATCTTTTTTTATCTAAATGTTTATAAAACGTCATAGATAGTCCAATATATCTACCAAAGGCAATTGTCTCATATTTTAACCAAGAAAATTTTACTACAATTGAAGCTTTTTCTATAAATTTAACTGTTGATGGTTAATCCTGCGTTGTTAAGATAACAGTAAAATATTGAAATATAAAGTAGTTGAATATCACTGTCTATCAACTTCAATTTAGACAAAAGCGTCCGACCTCTTATAATTTAGTGATATTAAAATCATTCCTTAGAGCAATAAGAAAATAACAACGAGCAATTAACTTAATCTTTTTTCCGAGAAAAAGGAGTTTAGTAGAGCGGTACTTTCACAACATATATCAAGAGATTTTTCGTTTCCAGTTTTTATTAATGGATTTCTCGTACCCTTACATTCTCATTTTCATTGTATTCGTCGAGGAGTTCTTTTATATAACAGATATGTCACGTTAGAACTGTTTGACGGTATCACAAACCAATAGAAATTAGTAACATTAGTAGATTCGTGAGACAAAACTTAGACCAAAAAACTATATTTGAATCATAAATAAAATTGTGAAAATATTATAAAATTCTTAGTAAATCCTTGAAATCCTTTAAAAAAACTAGTGTTCATAATTATCCGACGTCCCTTTTCCTCTTCTCGCTAACTAATACTCGAATTTTTTAGAATTTTATTTTGGTTCTCATGAATTTCTCCCATTTTAGGCTGATGACTCATTATATAAATATATATATATATATATTTCCGTGTTTATTTCTTTTTTAAAAAAATTAAACAGGTGGGTGAAATTTCTCACGACGAGTTCTGCGAGACGCTGCACCAGCAGACTCTCCCGGACGACAAGCTGGAAGACGAGCTGTCCTCTCTGTCGGTCTCGGCAGCCAACGATGTCCTCAGCTCCCAGTCGAAATGAAACCTCGTAAAATCCAGGGCAGAAACTACACTTAACATAGGAAAATGTTCTCCTTTCCCTTGTTCACCACCTCGAGAGGCGAATCCACCATATCGACCTCTAAATGTATCGAGTAGTCGCCGTTATGTTTCTTCGTCACAGTTCTCTAGCCCGGTTTGGAGTCTAATAATATCATGGCATTGATGGTACAGTACGTACTTCAGATTGCGCGAACGACAGTCGATCTGCATATTTAAGTGCTATTGATTTAATTCCCGATCGAGGGACATCGCACACGTGCGTATGAGCAGAGCCATGGTCGAGAAGTCATCAGAGTGAGCGAGACCGGACATGAAAAGCTCGATTCCGAGCTCGTGACAAGATTCGAAAAGGTCCCAGGAAAAAGAGAAGGCCGTGAATAATGGGATAAGATGGGGAGAGCGCGGGTCCAGTTCTTCCATGCGTCAACATCAATCTCCGTCTGGCCTTCCCACATCAACAAAAGGATAGGCACGATGTGATTTGCTCGAAGTGGTTCGGTAGTCTAGAGGTGGCAGATTTCGACCCGGGCCCACCCCGACACGATAAGATTATCAGGTTATCGGGCCACACCCTTATCGTGTCGGCACTGCCCAAAATTTTAACGTGACAGCCTCGTGGTCAGTAAATTTGGGCCGTGTCAACTGGGTAACCTGATAACATGAAAATGAACTATATTGATAATAAAAAATAATGTAAGAACAAATTTTACTTAATTAATAATATTGAAAATTTTAAAATAAATATAAAATTAATTATCGCGCTAGTGGTCATGCCGGCCCCAGCCCGGTATGATAAGGTTGTGGCGTGCCCGAGCCGCGCCGTATCGGTCCGACTCGAATTACTATCCCTATCTGGCACCCCTTCATTTTAAATAAAATATTAAATTTATTTCTTATGAATAGAGAAAATATATGATTATCATCGGAGCCGAGGGATCTCGGTGTCCATATACATTTTCATCGTGCGTGGCAATCACAATGGTGAGCTATGCCATCAAAACTTTTTCAGATGGAATTTATGGTAAAGATCGGGACTCGAACACAACCGAAGAAGAGCATCGAATTTTGCCCGTGAATGAATATACACACCTTGAGAGGACCTTTCCCCAGTAAGAGAGGACGACGGTGAAGGACACACCTCTGGCGTACCGGTTATCGAGCCAGCAAGATGAGTGTGCTCTCCTATCCCCACTTCCCTGTGGAGGCTCTGGTAGCATAGCAGCATTCTCAGCATCATTCATATGGCTCGGTTCGGTCTTAATCTGTCAGAGTCGGGAGAAAATATGTATCATTCATAGTGTTCGTGCTTGACAAACTGATCACGGTTAGGGCATTTTTCTTCTAGTCTCGAACTACCAATTCTGACTTTCCATTTCTATCTTGGCGACGATAAGGAAAGCTCGTGCTGTTCCAAGAAAATCAGCAAAATGATATGCGGAGGGAACATGACAGCAGCTTACTCATCTTGCCACTTGAAGCAACACCGGTTGAAGTTCCTCCACCGAGCTGCGCCATGCCTGTCCCCGGACAATTTTGTGAAGCCCGTGGACCGAATCCAAACATGTTCACGGGCTGCAAGACAACAATTGACACGACAACTGTTACGGGCACTGTAAATAGGCAAATGACTTCGGTACAAACGGGGCAGGTACGAACCTGAGATGCAGCAACTTGCAGTTGATGGATTCCCATGTACCGGACAAACTGCTCGTGCAGGCTTTGACTCTGCATATGAAAGTTCAAGGGATTGCAGACCAGAGCTGGGCACATCAGATTCTGGTTCAATGGGGCCACGGGCACGGGCTGATGGTCGACCACAGGAACTCGAGGCAGGTGTATGTTGTTTGTGGACAGTGGCCAGTGGGTGGGCTCCCACCCCAATGCCCATCGAGGAGGACATGTACGGCTGCAGTCCGGGAAACATCATTGGAGTCGCCATACCGCTTCCCATCCACATCAACTGAGGATATCCATCAAGAACGTTTTTCTCAATCAGTAAACAAAAGCCCATCATCAGGCCCCAACCAATCTAGATTTGTGTCATGTCGGCCCATTGAGGGTAGAGTTGTCCTAATTATGAAGTTTTTCCAATTACAAGAGATGTTGAACCGTCTCAAACAACTCATGTTGGTCTTTTCCTTCTTTTCATTTGTAAACATTCCTACTTTGGTTTCGAGATCGTGGAGACAAGAGTTGTACCTGTATCTGCAACTGGAGAGACCTCAGATACTCAATCGCTTCATCCAACATCGATGCTTTGTCTGTCTGCAGATAGGAATCTAATTGATTTAGAGACAAGCATACTTTTTTCGCACCAATATCCCCCGATTTTCAATAACCGGGCTAAAATGTTTGACATGAGCTTAGACTCATTTCCGAACAGGGCTTCATTTCAATTCTGATAACTAAATGGACATGTGATTAATAAGCCAGACGAGACCTTGTTGCAGTGAGGTATCAGCTCCTGGAGGGCCCTCATCTTCTTATTGATCCGATCCCTCCGTCTCTGTGAACAAAATTCAACGCTAAAGTCGATAAAAAGATTCCATTCTTCCAATTCAGGTTCCCAAGCTTATCAAAACTTCCATTCCAAATATCATGGCCTACGCATTATAAGTCGAAACCCGGTAAATAAATGTACCCTTTCTGAAAGGTTATGCACTTCTGAAGCCCGGCTCCTGCGGGTAGACTGCTGTGAATGCTTTTTCCCCCCACCGCCCGACTCGAGTTCAGCATCCTAAAACAGCGTAAAAAACGTCAAACTTACACTAAACAAGCAGACATTTCTGCACTTTCTGGAGTTTCCTGTGGAAAATGAAACTAATTCTTCTCTGTCAACATCAAAAAGTCGGTTTACGAGTTACAAAAAATCAACCACCGTTTCCTAGGTTCTGGAAATCGAAATTTTCCATTGGAAACCCAATTGTGTCAAAAGGGCAGAGAGAGCTACCTTGCTCTGACACTCGGAGTCTTCCACATCCCGGTCCTTCCTTTTGAGGCTACCAGTACCAGCTGAATTATTGTCAGTCCCACCAAAGCTGCTTCCCGATCCACCGGAAGAAGAAGTAAGAGTCGGCTCTAGAGTTTCTGTCTTCTCCGGTCATCCTGAGAAAGAATCTTCGGATGTTATCTTCATCGAAGAGCTGGTGAACACAAGCACGCTCTGCCCGTCCCGTTGCTGGATGCCCGGCTGTAATCAGGCTCATTTTGGACAACTCGGTTGCTTCCACAGTGGATCGAGCCAACAGTCATACCTGAACACTCCCAAGCATCTCCAGACCCTCTGAACTGAGGATTCGAGGGCTTAAAACTGCCCTTGGTCGGCCTGAAAAGCTGCGAGAAGTTCAAAACATTTGTTGGCCATGGTTTTGCTGAAGAGCCAATTCAGGGAACTGTGCTCCAGCATGGCAGAATGAATACTTTCCATGGATTGCTCGGGAACTGCAATGATCGGGTATCGGTCTCGAGAGGACCAGGAGATGACAGCTCGGAAAAGAAGGGCGAGCGGAACTCCATCTCAAAGAATCCTCGACAGGGTAATCGATCCATGAGACAGTATCATCGTCCTGAATCAGAATGCTCGATTCCCGCAAGACCTTAGTGCTACCGATGCCACCAGCCATTTGAACGGGTTCGGGTGGTGATGAGTCTCGTGCTTCAGCATCACAACCTGCCCATTCCGCCATAGAAGCTCCGCTGGCTCGTTGTCCGGGCTGAAGAATTCAATCAGTCATAGCATAAAACTTACAGCAAAACTCAGCATCAGTCTGGAAAGAACAAAGAACAAGATCTTTTCACATAGAGAGAGAGAGAGCAGACATCGAAGGTTTCTTCTGGTGGTGAAAGGGAGATCACAGTCAAAGTTCCAATCAGGATACAAGGATTCATGATGATGACTGAAGATGGCACAGAGCTTCTCTTCCTTTCTGTGTATAATAACTGAAGCACACAAGTGAGCTACAATTAAAAAGTCCCTACTGGACCGTAACACGACACATAAACCAAACTGTGATTTATTTAATCAGGAGCAACAGTGACACATGAAGAGGTTGTTTGGTTAATTTAATATGCTAACAAACAAATCCAGTGATTAACATCATTAACTAATAATCTGACTGACTGAGATATTCCCAGCCAGACATAATCTAAAGGAAGATTTCTTATTAAGGAAAAGGTTGTCTCCCGGACTGGAGATAAGCAAGAAATGGAATTAAGCTTGT
>CM075289.1:13543187-13571458 GCA_037672795.1 Lagerstroemia speciosa | reverse complement strand
AATGATGTCCTCTTTGCATGCAGATGAGTTTGATTTGAGTACAATTAGATTATCGGAGAAAATTAAATTTCATGAAAGTAATTATTTGGTTTCAGGGCTACAGTAGGTCACAGTGATTCAAATGCTATAAAACAGGTCTTTTTGATATTTTGCATCTACAAGAACTTCAAGATATAGAGCATGTGTTTCTCTTTTATTAGCGATATAATTTTGATGCTTCCTTTTGCATATATAACTTATACTCTTTATATTACGTAAAAAAAGCATGGTAATTACTTTAGTAGTGTGCAAGAACAATTAGTATATATTGATGATATATATTCCATTGATATAGTCAACTCAGCATATTGATTTAATTAGACATACAAGCGTAATGCTTTAGAAAATGGAGATTTTAATGGAAAATTTGTCAAATAATTATTGTTGAATTTTAAATTAGAAAAATAGAAATTTCATTGATAAAAAGTTTGTTCTTTACTGATGATTTTTTTTTGTCAGTAAACACCAAAAATGATAAGTTTATTTAGTGAAGGATGTTCCATTGGTAAAGTTAAATTTAAGTCTACGTATATCTATTGCTATAAATTATAAAAATCTTAGTCTATAGTGACGGATAAGCTCAGTTAGTTACAGATATCAAGTCTATGTATATCCATCACTATAAGTGTTGGTTGTGGCAACAAATTTGAAGAATATTTTCAAGAATATATTCTGGAGAATATTTTGGGTAGTTATTGTTAAATGAGATTTTTGTTGTAACCGACATATCTCTAGAAGATACATATCACATCTTGTGGGCCATGCTTTAGGGTTATAAATATGTATCTTCAAGTCCTTGGGAGATAGGCCTAAAAATCAAGAGAGTTGTGAGATCAATTTGAGAGTGCCTATTGTTGAGAGGGTTGATTTATTGTACTCCATCTGAAATAGTGAAGAACATCGGCTAAGCCTCCTTAGCCCGTGGAGTACAGACCATAGTTGTCTGGAACCACGTATATTGAGTGTGTGATTCTCTCTTCCCTATTCTCTCGATTAATTATTCGTTGCTCTACAAGTTCGATTCCGATCCTTAAGCCCAACAATAAGTCATAAAAGCACCTAGGCCATAGTGATGGATAATGCTATACTGATAGATTGGACTACACTATACTGACAATTAATAATGCATTATACTGATGGAAAATTTCATCGGAATAAACATACTACAGTAATAGAAATGGCTATAGCGATGGAAATATCAATCGACATAAATCGGGAATTTACTAATGGTTTGGCCGTCAGTATAAGGTTGTAGATACGCTACCAATATTGATAGTGTTTAATACCATAGGTATAGCTCATTTTGATCGTCACTATAAAGCAAACGATGTTTTACTTATGGAATTCAGAAATTGTACTGACAGATGTTGACCATCACTAAATGAAAAAAAGTTTGTAGTGAGTATTAACGAGGCAGGTCTTAAAAGCATCTTTCACTTGCTTGCTCCCATTCTTCTTGACAAACTCTCGAAAAAATCCAAAATTGCAACACGGGCAACATTTGGAAGACCTTATGCATATTCCGTAGAGGAAATTGAGACAAGTACTGTGATAGTTAAATCTCATATTGATATGTTATAAAGCAAACTTGGGTTTATAAAAAAACTGAGTATCATCACTTAATAGTTCAGTGTTTTATGTGAAAATGGGCCAAGATTCTTGCACATAGGCTAAAATGATTATTTTACATGGTACCGGAAGAGGTTATCGTGTGGGCTCACATATGCTAGACCTGAGTACTGAACTTGTGGCCAGTAAGTCTATGACTAGAAGAAAAATGCTCGACTTATGATAAATTATATAACCCAAGATGATGGAAGAGAAAGCCAGTCTCGTGGTCAGTAGTGGCCTCATCGTTTGGGTACAAAAAAAATGACTGTCTCGAGATCAGTTGTTGTTGGTGGTGAGTATTGTGTTCAAATAAGGATATTCCACAACTACAAAATAGCTTAACACCATCTAGTTGGGAAACTTTTGTTATTTGTTAGATGTTGGATATGGATAGATTAAGACTTAAACCTTTTTTTTTTCCAGGTTCTGCTTTAATTTGGATAAACTTTTTGACTTTTTTGGTAGCCCTATTTGCACTTTTCTGCCTCTACTTCTTGAGTTTATTTTTGTGATATATGCTATATGATATCTCAAAATTTAACGAATTTAATTAACTCAGGTTGGAGTTGAGCATTCAGTTCTGAACTCGAGCCGGGCTGGGCACATCTACTCCAGAAGGGCCGGGGCATTCCTGAACCGGACTCGTCATCCCAAGCCCACCGATGCAAGCCGGCCCCCCTCCTCGTCCACTACTTCTTTCTCTGTCTTCGCCATGGCTCTATCTCACTGACGTAAACCACATTGAGTTGGTCTCGCCTACACAAAGAGGAAACCCCCTCGGTCTCTCACTCTGGGCCGTGCTTGCGCTCTTCTCCTTTACCCTCCGCAGAGGTACCTGGCGCTCTCCTCCTCCCACACCTGCTGCAGCAAGTTCTTATCATCTCATCATCAGCTTCAATAACTTTTCTTTCCTTATCCAAAAAATTACATTTTTATTATTATTTGTTCAGATGCTTGCGTGTTCATACGGTTCCTTCACTGTGCCGACAAATAATTAAAAAGAAGGGGGGCAAGTCCTTGTTCTAGGGGCTCTCTGGTCCTTTGTATCTCAATTACCTTTACTCATTATAAGCAGCAGCTGAAGAAGATTGTTTTTGCTTTGCTTCATTCATCTACCCAATCTCTCTCTGTCTCTTTCTCTGTGCTGGGTCCTTCGTTCTTGATCTGAATCGGGCTTTATCGCTTCTGGGTATTCGAGATTTTGCTGTTTTAACCCCTTTATTTGGCAGAAAATATTGGCTGCTTCTCTGATTTCTTGGTCCGTACCAAATTACCAGTACCCTCTTACTTTTCCTTGGTGTTTTCAGCTTCAGAGATTTGTTCTCTGAGTGCTTCTGCTCTATTTATGCTGTTCTGATGCATCATCGGCTCATTTCCATAGATTATCCATTTGCTGACTGCTCTTTTGGACTGGACATCGAAGATTTGTTCTTTCTTTCTTCAATTCCTAATGTACAGCATTTCTTCTCAGATTGTTTTGCTGAACTCTTGTTTAATAACTCAACCGCTGCTTGAATATGGAATTCAGTAAAACCCATGTTTCACTTTGATATAGGGCAGTCTATGAGGATTCTATTTTCAGTCTGTCAAGGCATTTTCTTTACATTCATCCATTGCTTTTATAGCCTAGTAGACACTGAAAATTGTGCAAAACTATCAATTCCAATGAAGATATGAATCTGGTTCTGATTGTCTCTGGAAGGCCTTTAGCTTGAAACTTGAGAGGAATAATTGATGAGATGTTGCTCCTGATGGTCTTTATTGTTTGCTCCATTGCAATTATAAGATATTAATCCCTAATTGTGTTTGAGCGGATAATTTTAACCATCTGAAGCTGGTAATTGCATTGGACATCAAGGGAACTTCAATCATGTTCTGAGACTTCGATCCACTAATGATATGGTTGCATGATTCCTTGGCAAATTGTCGATCTTTTTGTTGTTGCATTGATGGAAAGATGTTTCACATGGTGGTCATATGCACTCTAGTAGCTTCACCTGGGTCATTTGGAACGGCCATTTTGTTTTTGGTTAGAGTATACTTAAGCAATGTATGTCTGCATCCACCATAAACTGTGTTTGAGTCACTAGATACAAAAAGAGAACTGGAAAACTTGCAATTGCTGGATTCATGTGTATTTCAGGTTTTATTCAGTGTCTTTTAGATCTGTCTTCTGGAGGTCCTAGAATCTTTAGTAGGAACACTTTTTATTTTAAGTTCTATTGACGAATCCATGCCACCTTGCTCCACTCATTAAATTGTCTTAAGAAGGGATCCTCAGATTTGGTATATTTCTAGCGTTGGCCTAACAATGGTAGAATGATGTTCTAAAAGAGAGAAAAACTTTGTTGAAAGTTCACACGATAATTTATTATCCTTTATCATGGTGCATATTATTTCTTAACTTCTTCGTAGTAGATAACAATTTTTCTTTTCTTGAAGGGATTTACAGCATAATGTTACACTATATGCGCACTTCCCTTGTTCATGTTGTTGTTTAGCAAAATAGCAATTTTATGGATATTGTTATCTTAAGCCCCTGTCCTTAGCTTGCTTGATTTGTGCTTTTGTGATGGCTTGAGGTAACTTAAGCTGAAAAACTCATTTCTATAGATGTGGTTTAAGGGCAATCTGAATCTCAATCTACTTTACATTGTTACCGAATAATATTTTTTCCCCAGATGCAGCATAAAAGATTCTAGGATGTAGATATCTGCTAGACTTTATTCATCAATTTGTTGGATAACACTTAGATCTTGTAACTCCAGATAGTAATAGTGTGCAGCTCTCAAGAACATTGGCACATATCTTCATCATGCTAATTGATTCGTTCTTTGGCAATTCATGTTTGATATTCGTTTTTTTATGGCAATAGCTTCTATAAGGGTCTAAAAATAGCACGTTTGGGCCAGATGTTGGCCACTCTTACAATTCGTTTCAATTATGTGCAGGTAACTGCTTCTGTTGACCTAGAAGAGACTTATTAGTACCTCGTCTTCCTCCTCTGTGCAATTATATATGGGCTGAGGTGCTTTTCATGGGAGGTGTTGAGGATGAAGCTGAACCAGCGACAAAACGTATGAAGCTATCATTTGGGGTCCTGAGAAGTCTAGCAGACGGTTCATCTGGTGCAGGCTCTGTGCTTGGCTCTTTGGGAGATCTGATGGCCCGGCCCCTACCTATTGAAGGGGATGAAGAGATTGTTGGTTCAAAGGGTGTTATCAGAAAGGTTGAACTTGTACGAATAATAACCAAGGCACTATATTCTCTCGGCTATGAAAAGAGTGGTGCTCACCTAGAGGAAGAGTCAGGGATACCATTGCACTCTTCTGGGGTGAACCTATTAATTCGGCAGGTTCTTGATGGCCAATGGGACGAGAGTGTAGCTACTTTAAAAAAGATTTGTCTATTAGATGAAAATATTGTTAAGTCAGCCTCTTTCTTGATATTGGAGCAGAAGTTTTTTGAATTCTTAGATGAAGATAAGGTCATGGACGCTTTAAAGACTCTGAGAACGGAAATCTCGCCTCTCTCTATTAATAATGCCAGAGTACGCGAGCTCTCTTCATCTATTCTCTGTCCTGTAAAATGTTCTTATGCTGGTTCTTCCAATAAAAGTGCTGCAAGTGCAAAGTCTCGGTCAAAGTTACTTGAGGAACTGCAAAAGTTGCTTCCTCCTACAGTGATGGTACCAGAAAGAAGGTTAGAGCATTTAGTGGAGCAGGCCCTTGTTCTACAGAGAGATACATGTTTGTTTCATAATTCTGAAGACGAGGAGATATCACTGTACAGAGATCACCAGTGTGGAAGAGATCAGATTCCTTCTCATACTTTGCAGGTTAGATCAAAACCTGTTGAGTAGGAGCTTAAGCTTGCTCAGAGCTTGTATAACATGTTGAAGTTGTCTGTCTTCCTGGACATGAGTTCCACTTGATAATCATGTTGAGTAAGCTCTTGTGTGAGGTTGACTGCAGATACTTGGTCGTTTTCTTGATTTTAGGAAAATTTGCTCTCATCATAAACTTATTTTGTTCCCTGCTTAGTTGCCAATGAAAACTATACAGTGTAGAAAGCGCTCAAACAAATCTATCCTCAAAAGATTATATATCCCTTCAAACGTTCATACCTCCAATTTGACGGGCGGCTTTACGTATTCTTATGAGATTAGAATTAGAATGAAGTGTTTGATGGGAGCAGATAAGATAGGTACATGATTAAGGCGAGTGTGTTAAAGACTTTTGAAGGTGGATGAAGGTCCACTCATGTATCAATTTGCAGTTTGGCAGAGCAGTGGATTGGAAAAAATGCTCCATGAAATTATTTTTCAGTCAATTGCTTACTAGAAAGGCAACTCCATTGTTGGTGGTTTCTCTAACAGAAACAAAGAATACATCTGTTTAAATATTAGGAATTTTTTTCATATTCAAACACCAATTGCTTCAGACCAGTAAATGTTACTGAAAAATAAGTTGTGTTGGACTAGTAAATTTTAGAGATTGTTTGCCTGTCTATATGCTTGCTTAAGTGACTAAACGAAGAGTTTCTTGTATGAAGAATGAAAAGCAGAGAACGAGGTTCCTCATAAAGAATAGTAGGAAAAGTCTATAGAGGGTCCTTGCCTTTAGATTTATCAGAGATGGAGTATTCCCAGAGGTTTGTATTTTCTGTATAAAGATACACCTGTAATGTGACCTATCACTTCTTCTTATCAACAAATATTCTTTTTAAGTAAAATTAGGGGCATATAGAATTCAATCTTTTCATTAGTTGGTATAATTTTGCCTCTTGTTACAACATTCAAGGTTAATTTCACCCATGTGGGTTTGCTCCTTAAATCCTTACAGTCATATAATCATATTTCTTTATTATGTATTCACCTAGGCGTCAAGCTTCATCTTTTTCATTATACTACTTTTAGCTAGTCGTGCAAGTTCATGTGTTCAAATTCATTCATCGCCCCACTTAGGGACACTACCACTTGTCAAAAGTCCTCAATCTAGTGCAGTTCTTTTGACTTATATGTTTCTTTATTACATCGAGGACAGGTACTTCAAGCACATACGGATGAAGTATGGTTTCTGCAATTTTCACATGATGGGAAGTATCTGGCTTCATCATCCAATGACCGGACTGCCATTATTTGGGAGGTACACCTGCTCCCCTTACAAGTTTGATCTATGTTCTCTAGTTGCTACGATATCCATACAGGCTCTTTCTGTTCAAATAGCCTTTTCATCCTTCTTTACCTTGTCATGAGGCTATCTTTTGTTGATGTCTTGTAATATATCTATGATTCTTGTTGTGGTTCACATGCGTGGCGTTAGGGGTGCATGCTTCAGAGAAGAGTATTATAGTTAACTTTTTTCCCTAACTCTGACATCATTTTTATGCAGAAATAAGATGTGTTTATGCTAAATGTTTGATCTGTTTTCTCACAGTTTTAGAAGTTTTTGCTAGGAAGGTGTCTTTTGATGGCTCGTGTTGATTTGGGGATTTAGATCTAAATACTCAGTTTCTTATAGAATAAACAGGAGTGGAATACGGAAATGGGAAGATGGTCTTATATTCTAGATTTATGGGAAAAAAATAGTTTCCCTCTTGAGCTACAGACCATTTCTCCTAGCTGTTTAGAAAAGTTCAAAGATCACTGAGCTTAAATTTATGTTGTGCATTCCCTCTTGAGAGTCGATCTTATGGATCACATTGTGTTTCTTTTTTAGGTTGACTTGCATGGCGAGCTCTCTCTAAAACACAAACTGTGTGGGCACCAGAAGCCTGTCTCCTCTGTCTCGTGGAGCCCCGATGACCGCCAGCTCCTCACCTGCGGCGTCGAAGAGAATGTGAGGCGGTGGGATGTCTCCTCTGGTGAATGTCTCCGTGTTTACGAGAAAGCCGGCAATGCATTTGTCTCATGTGGGTGGTTCCCTGATGGGAAATGGATGTGCTTTGGGGCCAATGACAAGAGCATTTGCATGTGGGATCTAGAAGGAAAAGAGCTTGATTGCTGGAAGGGCCAAAGAACTCTAAGGATATCTGACCTCGAAGTCACGAAGGATGGGAAGCAGATTATCACCATCTGCAGAGAAACTGCAATACTCTTGCTTGACAGGGAGGCAAAGGTCGAGAGACTAATTGAGGAGGACCAGACAATTACCTCTTTCTCATTATCCATGGATAATAGGTACTTGCTCGTGAATCTTCTGGATCAGGAGATCCATCTTTGGGATATACAGGGTGAAGTCAAGCTTGTGGCGAAATATAAAGGGCATAAAAGGAGCCGGTTCGTGATAAGGTCTTGCTTTGGTGGCCTTGAACAAGCATTCATTGCTAGTGGCAGCGAAGACTCACAGGTATGTGTTGCCGCTGTCTTGTTTGAATCTGAAGTACAACACATGCTATTTTAATCTCGATCTCTTATAAGTCATATTCTACCGAGTGCTCATTGCTTGTCAGAATATGGAATGTGTTGTCTGGTTTTTAGGTCCCTGCTCCCATTTTCACATGAAAAACTTGGATTTCGTTCACAATCAGCCACTGACCAGTGCATCTTTTGAGGAAAATGTCCATGAAATTGTTGGGCCTTTCTCTGTTCTTATATATCTCTCCAAAAAGAAATAGAAACCCGTAGGCTTGTTCAAATTGTTTTAAGGATAACTGGGAAGCGGCCACAAATTTCTCCCAGCAACCTCCTCCGGTGCAGCTGGCCTAACCGAAATGTTTTTACTGAATATGGGGGACTTATCCAGCTCCCTGGGAGGAAAGACATGGAGATATAGGAACTCTAATATGTGGGGAGATTGTAATGCAATCACAGGTCTTGATGAGATTTCTTTAGGCTTGTAATTGAAATTCTTGTCATGGGGGTATCAGTGGTTTTGATTGAGTATAGGAAATCCCGGGTCTAGGAAAAATTCTCCTGAATCCATGTGGAGCTCACTAATTACTGCATCTCCCATTCTTTTAGGTTTACATTTGGCACCGAGGTTCTGGGGAGCTGATTGAGGCACTACCTGGCCACTCTGGTGCGGTGAACTGTGTGGCATGGAACCCGACAAACTCCCACATGCTGGCATCTGCGAGCGATGATCGTACGATCAGGATATGGGGCCTAAGTGAACTGAAGATGAAGCACAAGGGCCCTGCCACACACTGCAATGGGGTTCACTACTGCAACGGGAGAACCTGATGGTGAGACCCTGCTCATATCCACAGCTCAGACTTGACCGGTCGGTCTTGAGTTACCAACAGCCGCTTTCATTAACAATTGCTTTGCTGTAAATACTTTTCATGTTCCATCATCGATCAATCAATCCGAAGCCACAAGGGGAGAAGAAAAAAACAACATTTATGTCAAAACCCAGCATGTGAACTTTGCCTCTTCAGCAGACTTCCTGGCAATGAATCTACTCTATTTAATTTTTTGGTTTTTACTTATAAGCAAGTTGATTATCCCTGGTTGGTTGTCGCAGCAAACAGTTGTCTCAGCATGCCCGTCTTGAGCTGTTACAACTACGCAGCTTAGGTATGGGTTCGAGTTGAATTTCGTTACTATTAAAATGCAGAGAGTTGGGGAATGGACCGCCCTTGACATTGCCCTTGTGTTGATGCCTGGTATGCTGGAGCAAGAGTGATAAGCAATTTCACATTGTGATTTCTATGGCGTTTGATTGTTTCCCTTTTCATTTCATTATACCAAACAGTGGAGGTGACTATGGGCATGGACCACTTAAATCTAGTGGTGCTAATGGAGCCGGTTCTAGGCTACAGTTTGCGACCCCATGAACCGACCGGAAGTGGGGATAACCGGGCTAATCCCGGATCACTCGGGTTGGGGCCAGCTTTGATATATTTCAAGGTTTTTGAGGATTTTTTTGGGTTTTTTAGGGTATTTTAATTTTCAGTTTAATTATTTTGAATTATTCATATAATTTTAATTGATATGGATTTTTATCTTGAATTTTAAAGGTTTTTTAGGTTTAAATATTTTAGAATTTATGATTTATTTTTAGTTAGTTTTTTTAAAAAAATCATATTTATACTGGACTAGGCTGGTTTCGGTTCGATTCTGTCCTGGCCGGTTCCTGATCAACAGGTTCATTTTTGAACTCAAACCGTAGCCGGCTTCCAAACCATAACCCTTGAGACAGTTCCGGGTTTAGGAGAGCTGGTTCCGGTTCTTATCTAAACCGGTCTGACTAACAACACTACTTAAACCGAACGATTACCTTGCAGCTTGTTCCGAGATGGACGAGTTGTTCCCTTTACATGGTGCTAAATCCAGAAAGTTTAGGACTTTGGACACGAAAGAGTTGAATCCCATTACTTCTTAGCAGGCACGATCCGAAGCCCATGACAGAGGGCGTCCCCCTCCCATGACCATCCATGTCTCATGGCTTCCAGGATGTTGGTCGTTGTTATCGCGTGACAGTCCAGTCCAATGCCAAATCAGCATCACGTGCAACTCGAGAAATTATTAGGTGATTATACATTGTCACGTGACGTGAAAAAATACCAATTAAAATATGACAGACGAACAAATTAGCATTAATCGTCCGAGCTGTTGTTATAATTAATACTAATCAAAGTAATTTGACTGGTTATCTCTTACCACAAGATAGGACTATCTACGATTTTTTCATGCAACTCTCAAAGTGAACAAGACAACGTGTGCAACTATCGAAACACATCCGTCACATCTGGGAAAAAGATCTAAAATTAATCCTATAACTGCTTCTTTAGCCCTGTAATGTTGGATCGATAGCCGAGATAACAAGAAGATGCTGACCAGTCGAGCTCCGGGGGTTCGACGTTGACACCGTCAAGATCAAATAGAAGACCAAAAAACCCTTTTTCTACGGTCCCCAGTAGCAGGCGAAATGAGCGTGGCAATTCAGATATCAGTTGCCCCCCTGGTGATTGTAATTTCGTCTAGGTCGGGAGAAGCAAATGGCTATGCTTCGGAATCGGTTTTGCCGGTGTAAGCCTGCTTCCCAAGCAAGCTGTCCACCTTCTGCAAATCAAGGAACCCGAAGACCATACATTCACTAGGCATTCTTGTTCTGTCTAGAAACCAAAAATGAACAGGGAGAGGGAAGGGCGTTGCAGTTTACCTCGGACAGGGAAGCCTCGGTCGGGAGCGGGGGATGGTGATGGACTTCAAGTTGGAGTGTGGACGGGGAAGCTCATGGTGAGTGTGCATTGCGGTGCAAGAAACAGAGGCAGTGGAAGCCATTTCTCTTCACCCCAGACAGAAAGAAGCCACGAAATCCGTGCTTAAGATTATTGAGAGTTAAGTCTCACATCGACTAAATTGAAGAAGAAACTTAAGTTTATAAGAGATTTAGGTACCGCTATCTATTAACTTAGCTTTTAGGTGGAAACGAACTCGAGATTCTTTTAAGCTAATATAGAAATTTAATACGGTATTAGAGTGGGTCGATTCTAGCAAGTCCATTGTGCAAGATGATCGATATGTTGGTGCGACAACAAAGACAAGATATTGAGCCAAAAATGCTCAGGTCATTATTTGCTCTCTGGCCCGCAAGAGGATGGCTCGCAAATAATAAACCCAGTGAGTGGGTATTATTCCCACGAGAACCAGAGCCTTTTGAGCACGAACTTAGAATACAACATACTAAGCCAAATCACACAATATTTGAGAAGATGCAACAAAAAGCAATACAAGGAGTAAAAGTGGACATTTTATGGAAATCAGAAACAGCTTTTACTAACTCAACAAGGAATTGATTATAGGGATTCAGTTTCACTTGGGTCTATTCCTATCCTCTTGAACTTAACTAACCGGAAAGTGTCCATTTTTTTCTTATCTACGGGTTCTAAAGTCACCTAACCCGACTCTCGTCATAGCGAGGATGTATTCCTGGGATGATTCTAACCCACTCTATCTCTAAGTAGTTAGAATTAAGGGACCAAGGTCGTGTTCTTAACCGTATTGGCATTCCTAGGGTGATGGCTACTTCTCGAGCCTTCTCACATGCCTCTTCTAATTTTTAGAATGACTAACCTATCTCTCGGTGCGGTTATTCCTAGGCTATGTTTACATAGGCGATGGGATTCTCACTCTCATCGCTCCCCACCGTCTCTTAGATCTATCCATCAAGTTGGCCAAACATCAATAAACACATGAAATATAGTAAACATAAAGAAAATAGAACACTTACATCGATCCAGGACATAAAAGTTCAATACATAGAAGAAATAAACATTATAATCCACTTACTACTCTAAAAAATGAAACTAGCTGGACATCATCGAGTTAAAGTATATATTCATCAAATTGAAAGACAAGAAACTGAAATGAAGGAAGAGGAAACAAAGGAGGAAGGAGTTCCAAACACAGATGATGAGCTCGGTACCTTAGCTCCTCTACCCACGATCCTTACTCCAACATTCGGGACTTCGTAACTTCACTTCGACGACTCTTCCACTCTTCAGACTAGGACCGGCAACTTCTCCATTCTATGCTGAGGGTTGTGGTATTTTAGGGATGCTTTGTCATGAAGGTAAAGGGTTCCTTTTATAGGTAAAGAGACCCCCTTACCCACTTGTGCCGCTTGCTCAAGTTGGCCAACTTGTAGGTGGCTCAATAGCCTTTTTTGACAATTGCAGACCATTATCCTCTTCACAAGAGGCCCAAGAACAAGCGCACAAAAACCCAAGTCCAAATCTGAAAGTTGGGCCACCACGGTGGGCTGAATTTCCTACCGCGGTGTGCTGGGATACTAGGCGTTGGGTTGGGTGGGGCTACTGTATTCGTTGGGATTCCATGCTACTGCTGTGCAACCTTGCACCACCTCGGTATGCTTGCTCTATTTCTACGCAGTTAACTTCATTTGGCTATAATTTTTTCGTTTTGGCTCCGAATCATGCATGGTTTGATGCATTGGACTCTTGACTCAATGAACTTTTCATTCACATCTTATTTGGCTTTTTTTTTTTTTAATAGAGAAAACCTTGTGCAACATCCACAGAACTTAGAGGATGGAGATTAACCCTCATAAAAGTATAGATACTCACAATTAACCCTAATTAAATAAAAAATAACAATTGGAATGCATGTTCTTAATTCAATTTTAAGGTCTAAAAGTATGTTTAAAGTATAACTTCTATGGCATTAATAGTCATCCTTTGCCCTCTAAAGTCAAAAAAGAGGAAATTCAAGTCGATTTTAATACTTTTAAAGGCAAGAAACTTCAAGTCATTATCGTTTCTCGACCTCTAAAGTGAACATGCTTAAGTTGATTTCCCAAGTCAGATCGTTGCTATTTTTGATGTTCTGAATTGGGATTATAGCTGACCAAGTTTACCTCTTTCAATATCTATGATCTTCTTTTCTCATATGAATTATACAAAATTTTTCATGGTATCAGAGTGGGTCAATTTTGGACTCATATCACGCTAAGTCTGAGTGTGGAAGTCAAAGTTCGTTAAGCCCGAGACCGAAAAAAAATTACCAATTTGTGGTTAGTCTATAGAGTACAGAAAAAGTTCGACTCGTATATTAACCTGAGGTAGGAAGAGCATCCTCATCTCGTGGTAGTTTATCCCCCTACTCGAGATCGAAAGAAAAATGTCTGGCTTGAGGCTAGTTGTTGAGAGCAGGTTTTTAAAAGAACGTATCAAGTGTGAGCACGTGTCAAGTGTGAACACATTGATACAGAAGGGCGGGTATTGAAAGTTAAATCTTACATCAACTAAATTGAAAAAGAAACTTGAGTTTATAAGAGAATTAAGTACTACCAACTATTAGCTTAGACTTTTAGGTGAAAATATGCTCAAGACTCTTATAAACTCGGGTAGAAATTTAATAAAGAAGAAGAAAACTGTTTGGCTTCTTTGTTTCTGGTTTTCGATTTTGGATCAATGGTAGAAGTAATCTGCGGCTCGTAGGTGACAAAAGAATCCTTGTTCTTCTGCTATTATTCCATTAAAGTACGTTGAAGATGCCAAAGAGCTACGATTTTGCCGCATCAGTTATTAAACCCGCCAACGGGTTTCCAGTCAAGCAATTACAGATTTTCCTTCCAGGGTCTTGGTTAATGTCCAATCACTATTGTCTCTGTCAATATGTCCACTCTCCTCTTCTTCCTCCTCCTCCTCTCACTCCTGCACCAGTCGATATAGGTTTTTAGGTACAAGGAAACCGCATGTCATATTTTATTGATGTTTCACCATGTCAAGTGGTGAGGTAGGATCACCTAAGAATTTATATATATGGTCAATTATATAAATGGAGGGCCACATGAACTCGAGGCAGTTGACTCCCGCACCAGTTGATATGGGTTTAATTTAGTTAAAAGGAAGCCGCATCAGTTCATGTAACATATGTTCGAGTTGGTGTTCCATTGTGTGACCCACGATTATTTCACAATCCATGTTAAACACTACAGCCTTCTTTGTTTGTTTGTTTTTTTTTTTTTTTTTTTTATCAACCCTCCTCTTTTATTGTCATGCTCAATTAATCTTGGGAAATGCCAAGGCTATTGCTATAATAAACTCATGTACTAACTACTAATGTTCATGCTCTTTCTTCGGTTATTACACCACCCGCTATCCAAAAATCTGATAAACCCCGATAATTCATGTTCAAACCTCATCAGTTCCTTTTTTGGTTCGCAGCACGCAATATCTTTAGGTCAGCCGAAACGCACCTCAATACTAAACTGTAGTCGGGCTGAGATTTTTGGAAAAATTTTTGTCGACCCTCCCAACTTGGAGATTGATCCTAGGATCACCCATTTGGAAGTCTAGTAAGGGAACGAATAAGCCAGCCTAACCTCATCGGTTCATTAACCCTTTGTTTGGATGAGGGTGAGAGGAGGGGAAACGAAAGAAAGTGAAAGGAGGGGAATGGAGGTGAAGGAAGGGAAAATATTTATATTAATTGGACGTATCACAATAATTATTATTAATAGACAAATGTGTCCTTACCTTTATATTATACGTCCAAGTTTATTTGAAGAAAAAAAGTTCAATTTTATACATCATCCAATACACAGCCACATAAACAAGACATGCATTTTTTTGGATCACACATATATCAAGAAAACCAATAATCCGAATATAACATCATTATAATATCAATTAGAGCATGTAGTTTTAATGTAAAAACTTGTAATTTTTTTTTTTTTTATAAATCACTGAGTATCATAAAATCTCTAGTTGTTTGACTCATTATCAAGTGATGATTAACAACACTTGTACTCTTAGAAATACACGTTAAAAAATGATAATATGATTTTTTTTTTTAGATTTTGTATAGGGTAACTAGGTAATTTTATTTTAAATGAATTTTTACAAATTGTTTCACCCCATTCAATCCCAAATCGAGGTGAAAAAGAAATCGGGTTATGGAGGGCAATCGAAGTGAAAAATTCCCCTAATTCCCTTTCCCCTCCAGTAAAATTATGTAGCCAAATAAGGAGAAATTTTCTCCTCCGTTCCCCTTCCCTTTCATTCACCCTCATCTAAACATATGCTAAGGGTAAAACCTATCAATGATGAATTTTTCCATCTCGAAATCAGGATGAGCTCTGACAATCCATATCCGAGTCATATCAGTTTTTTCGTAAGGAAATCTCTCTTAATCTTGAATTTTAGTTTTATTTTTCATTTCAAAAAAAAATCTATAGACCCATAATGGGTACGATTCATATCTGTTTAAACACTCGCCTTGATATAATAACATGGCTTACACTTATTGTGTGCTTTTTGTTAGAAATAATATATTGATAATACTCTCTAACAGTAACTGAAATTACAGTGAAAATTGAGAAAGAAAAAAATTCACAGTACGAAGTCGTGTAGCAACATGTGAAAAAAAATAAAAGTTACTAAATTGAAGGAGTGCATAAAACTCAACAATGATTAGTGTCAAGACCTATGGCTGTTATCGTGTCTCTAAAACTAGTTCGTCCCATGTCGGTTGTGCCACGATATCATGGACATCAGTTTTCAAGAGTGTGATGACTTGTGAAACTGAAGATAGCACCGAACTTCAACTCCCTTGACGAGCTAAACAGTGGATTAAAACTCCGAAAACAATGCACAGTGAAGATAGAGAAATGACTTACATGATTTGTAGAAATTCGTGCAACAATGCAGCCTAGATCCAATATTTCCATCTATAGAGATGAAGTAGGTTCCTTGCATAATGCGATCTTAATCACTCTTAACCTCTCTGATGGAATCCAATGGTAAAATTCAGCCTCGCCTAAGGCCTCCTATTCGGAACGACACTCAACATGCCTGTCGCACGCGCGTACACAAGTTAAGCTGGAAAGGCTTCCGATTTCACCCCTGCACAGAAAAATCAATAAATAATTGAGTAAGATATAATTTTACCGAACTTATAAGAAGTTAGACTTTTAGACAGATGTATGTGTTTTTATATTTTGAGATTTTTTTATTTATTACAAAGGAAAGAAATCTTAATCATAACTTACATTTGGCTGCTCACCATTCTCTCCATTATAATTTTCTCACTTCCCACAATGATAAGAAAGAGCAGACCACTTAGTCCTAGCCCCAGTTTTGTCTCCCTACAGGGACAGCTTCTTTTGGTTCTTTAGCCTAAAAATAATAATAACAATCCAACTAATTCGACATCAATTTCTGAAAAATCTTCGGACCATACCTTATAATGAAGTGATAAGAAAGAGTTAATTAATGATTCAGATTAATAATAATACGATGGCTGTTCATGTTATTAACACAAATTTACTCGTTTGATCACAATCTGATTAGTATTTTCTTATGTTACATGATGATGTAGAATTATCTAAAAGTTTCTACACGACAACACATCTAAGTGCGCACGAGGACATGTACTTGACCGTCTTATCATCAACATGTTAAGTCGAGTTTCGAGTTTAGCATCGAGACTAGGTAGGTCTAGTTATAAACTTAATCCAACGATTCACAATTAATAAATTAAATTAATATATATAATAACTCATTATTATTTTTTCCATCTATTTAATTGTATAACCAATCGATTGGACCATCAAATTTTGATATGGGTGGAAGGGACACTTTGGGGGATAAGGCCTGCCAGACTGGCCGTTCCCGTGGACATGAGCTGTCCGGAGAGGAGCACACCGTCCAATCCGACAGCGCTGTCCCTCTGATCATTGACCAATAAAAGAAGGTTCCCGTGACACGTGGCATCATCCCTTCGCCACTTTCAGATTGCATCTCCCGTGCAATCTCCCGTGGGGATGCAGTTGTAGATTTCCCTGACCACCTAAACATAATCCGATTGTGTCACGTGGGGTTCAATTCTGGGAAAGTTATTCACTGGATCGAGTTCCACGAATCTCCGTTTGCACACAAATGATCGCATCCGTTGATTGCTATCGGTTGACTTTCAACAAATCATCAGTGATGCACCCCAGTCATTCAGTGTTATCAGATGCCACATTGATTAAATTTAAGAATTATTATCGATTTATAAATAATTATTTATCACCTCTTAAAAACTTAGACTTTTAAATAAAAATAGACATAATCTCCTGTACATTCACTAATAATAATATAATTTATATTATCTATGCAACTATTTGTGGGTTTCGTACCTTTTTCAGTTCTCAAATTGCCAATTGACTTATAAATTTTAATTTTTAATATCTTTAAGAAAAATAGACCTCTACTGGCAAATTTCTTAATACGTAACTGTTAAATCTCTTTTATTTTATACAAACTTTTCTTTAGCTATCTCTTTACCAGTTTTATTATACATAAAATTATTATATTTTTAACAAATTAATTATCTATGTTTATATTTAATTTAAAAAATCACATATTCTGAACATCTATATGATTGCAAAATATGATGACAATCTTGAATATTCAACCTAAAGTTGTAAGCTAATTTAATATTTTAGTTAGATAAATTAAATTGCAAGACGTTATGAATTAGCAATACAATAATTTGATTTCATAATATGTCACTTCTTTATTCTTGTTTTTCCATAGGAAGTACAGGTCCTGATTAGTTGTAATATTAATATATGAATGCACTGACTACGATAATTTTTGACATAAACTCAAACCCGTCTTCAGTATCATAACTTTACCAACAGTTTGCTCATAACAATTTCAACAACTGTAATTGCAGAAGACTACAACTCGAAATTGAAAAACTTGGAAGAATGGAAACTCGTTTTCAAGGAAGCTGCGGGCTCTTAATTGGATGAGCATTAGATTGCCATGTGGAAAGGGTCCATACACAGTACCAAAAGAATTCAATGCTGCACGCCGCTCCGAAATCTTCTTCCTCCGTCTCTCGTCCCCCTGCCTGTCTGTGTGCATGCTGTCCCTGTCAAGACTCCAACTTGAGTTAAGGCTCCGGTCCCATGGTTTTCTTAAACTTCTCTCTTGACCCATGTGCCCCTCTCTCCCAACTCCTCCTCGAATCTCCTCCATTCATGCCGGACAGGGGCGAGAGCGAGAAGCAGGGGGATTGAGAGAGAGAGAGAGAGAGAGACAGAGTCGCAGTTCACAATTCTCCGGTTCATGTGAGGAGAAGGAACTGGGTTTTCTCAGGTGGGTCGGACTGGGGACCCCAATTTCCATTTCCGGGTGTTGGGTGCTCTCATCCGCTTGATTCTCTGGGCCGGAAAGTTTCTTTAAATGGAAAGTTCGGTCCTTGCTGGAGATTTCATCTCTTCTTCTTGTTGGCTCCCCGTCCCTGTCCCATTCTTATCAGTTCTCCTTTAGCTTGATCGAGCTCGGAGAAGATTGTGGATGGGAGAGATGCTGATTGTCTGGTGATTGTTTTAGTCAAATTAACAAGCTTAATTCCATTTCTTGCTTATCTCCAGTCCGGGAGACAACCTTTTCCTTAATAGAAATCTTCCCTTTAGATTATGTCTGCTGGGAATATCTCAGTCAGTCAGATTATTAGTTAATGATGTTAATCAACTGGATTTGTTTGTTAGCATAAATTAAGATAACCAACAACCTCTTCATGTGTCACTGTTGCTCCTGATTAAATAAATCACAGTTTGTTTATGTGTCGTGTACGGTCCCAGTAGGGACTTTTTAATTGTAGCTCACTTGTGTGCTTTCAGTTATTATACACAGAAGGAAGAGAAGCTCTGTGCCATCTTCAGTCATCATCATGAATCCTTGTATTCCTGATTGGAACTTTGACTGTGATCTCCCTTTCACCAACCAGAAGAAACCTTCGATGTCTGCTCTCTCTCTCTCTATGTGAAAAGATCTTGTTCTTTGTTCTTTTCCAGACTGATGCTGAGTTTTGCTGTAAGTTTTATGCTATGACTGATTGAATTCTTCAGCCCGGACAACGAGCCAGCGGAGCTTCTATGGCGGAATGGGCAGGTTGTGATGCTGAAGCACGAGACTCATCACCACCCGAACCCGGTTCAAATGGCTGGTGGCCTCGGTAGCACTAATGGGTCTTGCGGGAATTCGAGCATTCTGATTCAGGACGATGATACTGTCTCATGGATCGATTACCCTGTCGAGGATTCCTTTGAGATGGAGTTCCGCTCGCCCTTCTTTTCCGAGCTGTCATCTCCTGGTCCTCTCGAGACCGATAACCCGATCATTGCAGTTCCCGAGCAATCCAATGGAAAGTATTCATTCTGCCATGCTGGAGCACAGTTCCCTGAATTGGCTCTTCAGCAAAACCATGGCCCAACAAATGTTTTGAACTTCTCGCAGCTTTTCAGGCCGACCAAGGGCAGTTTTAAGCCCTCGAATCCTCAGTTCAGAGGGTCTGGAGATGCTTGGGAGTGTTCAGGTATGACTGTTGGCTCGATCCACTGTGGAAGCAACCGAGTTGTCCAAAATGAGCCTGATTACAGCCGGGCATCCAGCAACGGGACGGGCAGAGCGTGCTTGTGTTCCCAGCTCTTCGATGAAGATAACATCCCGAAGATTCTTTCTCAGGATGACCGGAGGAAGACAGAAACTCTAGAGCCGACTCTTACTTCTTCTTCCGGTGGATCGGGAAGCAGCTTTGGTGGGACTGACAATAATTCAGCTGGTACTGGTAGCCTCAAAAGGAAGGACCGGGATGTGGAAGACTCCGAGTGTCAGAGCAAGGTAGCTCTCTCTGCCCTTTTGACACAATTGGGTTTCCAATGGAAAATTTCGATTTCCAGAACCTAGGAAACGGTGGTTGATTTTTTGTAACTCGTAAACCGACTTTTTGATGTTGACAGAGAAGAATTAGTTTCATTTTCCACAGGAAACTCCAGAAAGTGCAGAAATGTCTGCTTGTTTAGTGTAAGTTTGACGTTTTTACGCTGTTTTAGGATGCTGAACTCGAGTCGGGCGGTGGGAAAAAGCATTCACAGCAGTCTACCCGCAGGAGCCGGGCTTCAGAAGTGCATAACCTTTCAGAAAGGGTACATTTATTTACCGGGTTTCGACTTATAATGCGTAGGCCATGATATTTGGAATGGAAGTTTTGATAAGCTTGGGAACCTGAATTGGAAGAATGGAATCTTTTTATCGACTTTAGCGTTGAATTTTGTTCACAGAGACGGAGGGATCGGATCAATAAGAAGATGAGGGCACTCCAGGAGCTGATACCTCACTGCAACAAGGTCTCGTCTGGCTTATTAATCACATGTCCATTTAGTTATCAGAATTGAAATGAAGCCCTGTTCGGAAATGAGTCTAAGCTCATGTCAAACATTTTAGCCCGGTTATTGAAAAATCGGGGGATATTGGTGCGAAAAAAGTATGCTTGTCTCTAAATCAATTAGATTCCTATCTGCAGACAGACAAAGCATCGATGTTGGATGAAGCGATTGAGTATCTGAGGTCTCTCCAGTTGCAGATACAGGTACAACTCTTGTCTCCACGATCTCGAAACCAAAGTAGGAATGTTTACAAATGAAAAGAAGGAAAAGACCAACATGAGTTGTTTGAGACGGTTCAACATCTCTTGTAATTGGAAAAACTTCATAATTAGGACAACTCTACCCTCAATGGGCCGACATGACACAAATCTAGATTGGTTGGGGCCTGATGATGGGCTTTTGTTTACTGATTGAGAAAAACGTTTCTTGATGGATATCCTCAGTTGATGTGGATGGGAAGCGGTATGGCGACTCCAATGATGTTTCCCGGACTGCAGCCGTACATGTCCTCCTCGATGGGCATTGGGGTGGGAGCCCACCCACTGGCCACTGTCCACAACAACATACACCTGCCTCGAGTTCCTGTGGTCGACCATCAGCCCGTGCCCGTGGCCCCATTGAACCAGAATCTGATGTGCCCAGCTCTGGTCTGCAATCCCTTGAACTTTCATATGCAGAGTCAAAGCCTGCACGAGCAGTTTGTCCGGTACATGGGAATCCATCAACTGCAAGTTGCTGCATCTCAGGTTCGTACCTGCCCCGTTTGTGCCGAAGTCATTTTGCCTACTTACAGTGCCCGTAACAGTTATCGTGTCGATTGTTGTCTTGCAGCCCGTGAACATGTTCGGATTCGGTCCACAGGCTTCACAAAATTGTCTGGGGACAGGCATGGCGCAGCTCAGTGGTGGAACTTCAACTGGTGTTGCTTCAAGTGGCAAGATGAGTAAGTTGCTGTCATGTTCCCTCCGCATATCATTTTGCTGATTTTCTTGGAACAGCACGAGCTTTCCTTATCGTTGCCAAGATAGAAATGGAAAGTCAGAATTGGTAGTTCGAGACTAGAAGAAAAATGCCCTAACCGTGATCAGTTTGTCAAGCACGAACACTATGAATGATACATATTTTTCTCCTGACTCTGACAGATTAAGACCGGACCGAGCCATATGAATGATGCTGAGAATGCTGCTATGCTACCAGAGCCTCCACAGGGAAGTCAGGATAGGAGAGCACACTCATCTTGCTGGCTCGATAACCGGTACGCCAGAGTTGTGTCCTTCACCGTCGTCCTCTCTAACTAGGGAAAGGTCCTCTCGAGGTGTGTATATTCTTTCACTGGAAAAATTCGATGCTCTTCTTCGGTCGTGTTCGAGTCCCGATCTCTACCATAAATTCCATCTGCAAAAGTTTTGATGGCATAGCTCACCATTGTGATTGCCACGCATGATGATAATGTATATGGACACTCCCTCGGCTCCGCTGATAATCATATATTTTCTCTATTCATAATATTTAAATTTAATATTTTATTTAAAATGAAGGGGTGCCAGATAGGGATAGTAATTCGAGTCGGACCGATACGGCGCGGCTCGGGCACGCCACAACCTTATCATACCGGGCTGGGGCCGGCATGACCACTAGCGCGATAATTAATTTTATATTTATTTTAAAATTTTCAATATTATTAATTAAGTAAAATTTGTTCTTACATTATTTTTTATTATCAATATAGTTCATTTTCATGTTATCAGGTTACCCAGTTGACACGGCCCAAATTTACTGACCACGAGGCTGTCACGTTAAAATTTTGGGCAGTGCCGACACGATAAGGGTGTGGCCCGATAACCTGATAATCTTATCGTGTCGGGGTGGGCCCGGGTCGAAATCTGCCACCTCTAGACTACCGAACCACTTCGAGCAAATCACATCGTGCCTATCCTTTTGTTGATGTGGGAAGGCCAGACGGAGATTGATGTTGACGCATGGAAGAACTGGACCCGCGCTCTCCCCATCTTATCCCATTATTCACGGCCTTCTCTTTTTCCTGGGACCTTTTCGAATCTTGTCACGAGCTCGGAATCGAGCTTTTCATGTCCGGTCTCGCTCACTCTGATGACTTCTCGACCATGGCTCTGCTCATACGCACGTGTGCGATGTCCCTCGATCGGGAATTAAATCAATAGCACTTAAATATGCAGATCGACCGTCGTTCGCGCAATCTGAAGTCCGTACTATGCCATCAATGCCATGTTATTATTAGACTCCAAACCGGGCTTGAGAACTGTGACGAAGAAACATAACGGCGACTACTCGATACATTTAGAGCGAAAAAACCGAGGTCGATATGGCGGATTCGCCTCTTGAGACGGTGAACAAGGGAAAGGAGAACATTTTCCTATGTTAGTGTAGTTTCTGCACTGGATTTTGCGAGCTTTCATTTGGACTGGGAGCTGAGGACATCGTTGGCTGCCGAGACTGACAGAGAGGACAGCTCGTCTTCCAGCTTGTCGTCCGGGAGAGTCTGCTGGTGCAGTGTCTCGCAGAACTCGTCGTGAGAAATTTCACCCACCTGTTTAATTTTTTAAAAAAAAATAAACACGGAAATATATATATATATATATTTATAAATGAGTCATCAGCCTAAAATGGGAGAAATTCATGAGAACCAAAATAAAATTCTAAAAAATTCGAGTATTAGTTAGCGAGAAGAGGAAAAGGGACGTCGGATAATTATGAACACTAGTTTTTTTTAAAGGATTTCAAGGATTTACTAAGAATTTTATAATATTTTCACAATTTTATTTATGATTCAAATATAGTTTTTTGGTCTAAGTTTTGTCTCACGAATCTACTAATGTTACTAATTTCTATTGGTTTGTGATACCGTCAAACAGTTCTAACGTGACATATCTGTTATATAAAAGAACTCCTCGACGAATACAATGAAAATGAGAATGTAAGGGTACGAGAAATCCATTAATAAAAACTGGAAACGAAAAATCTCTTGATATATGTTGTGAAAGTACCGCTCTACTAAACTCCTTTTTCTCGGAAAAAGATTAAGTTAATTGCTCGTTGTTATTTCTTATTGCTCTAAGGAATGATTTTAATATCACTAAATTATAAGAGGTCGGACGCTTTTGTCTAAATTGAAGTTGATAGACAGTGATATTCAACTACTTTATATTTCAATATTTTACTGTTATCTTAACAACGCAGGATTAACCATCAACAGTTAAATTTATAGAAAAAGCTTCAATTGTAGTAAAATTTTCTTGGTTAAAATATGAGACAATTGCCTTTGGTAGATATATTGGACTATCTATGACGTTTTATAAACATTTAGATAAAAAAAGATTATAAAACTTATAAATATCTAACACTCCACGTGTTTTCACCTGAAAATTTTACCGACGGTCACAGTTAACTCATGTGCTCTCAAATTATAATAAACTTATAACTAAATACTGTAATATACAGTGTAAATTCCGTTATGATATCATATTACAGTAAATGTTAAACCCATCCATCATGGATGGATTTGGGGTGTGCAGGGAGCGAATGTCACTTAAACTCGAAAAATTAATGAATTGTTATGCGAATTAGACTTTTTTTTAATTAAATTATCTTATTTTGCTTCCGAGCTCGTTGTCTTACTCTTTCATCGAGTTTCATTCTCCTTAGCTGAGATTTCTAGATCCGTCTCTGGGTCGGGGTACAGAATTACCTCTCTGAGGGCGGCAGGGTCCTCTTTAGCTGAAGCTTGGCGTTGTGGCTGCTTTCTTCCTCCTTCCATCTGTGCTGACTCCGACATCTTTTCTCCAACCAAAAGGAATTTGATTAAAGGCTCTCTGTTAACACCTTGTTTTTGTTATTAAATTAAGTATTTATACATGCGATCAGGTCACGAAAAACGGAGAGCCTCATGGGCAACGTTGGATGTTGACTAATGCGGTTATGACACGTGGCAGCTTCCCGTGGCCGTCCTTGACTCTGAAATTAGTGGCTGGCAGTGAGTTCGGGGAAGAATTATTAGGTGAGTCGAGTGCACAAATAAACACAGTGATCTCGATCAACAATTATTTGACATGTTAGTGACAGATTTCAGTGAACCCTGACATCTGATATTCATAAACTCAATGGGTCCTGACTAATTCAAGATTTACCTTGATTCATGGATGACGTAATAAATAATCATTGAATGGCGTATCGAGTTCGGCTCATGTAAGAATTTCTGGAGTTCGGGTGTGCGGATGATGCCCCTGGCCTATTGGGTTGCAAGAAGTTGGGCCTGTTCATGGGCCTAACCATTAGTTGGGCCCATATTCCTTTGGCTGGGCTTAAACTTGTGGGATCCACAGCCGTGGTATTCGCACGTGCAACATGTGTGTCCCCGTCGAGCAGCTGGCCATCAGAGTTGGGGTGGGACCACGTAACAAGGTCTAGGCGACCAGCTTGAGTCCACGTGGTTAAAAAGGACTTGGAAGCATGAGAGCTTGTTTCAGTGGTTTGACACTCGTTTTCTCAATAAGACCTCATATTCGAGCTCTGTGAAAAAAAATTTCATGGTCTAGAGATTTCAACTTTTAGATTACCGACTAGCCTGAACTCAAATTAGTTGGAGATTGTCAATTTGGATAAGATCGTCGGGGTTTGATTCCCCTTAAACTTGTAGACCCTGGCAAGAATACTCAAACATGTATCTTGCACATGAAATTACCCGATTGTATGAGTTTGTGAGGGGTAATACGGAAATATCGATTGTTCCATATCACCCGCTTGGATCTTGGCACCAGGGGAGAAATGCGGCCATTTTCCACGTGTTAATTGGGCCTAGTCCAGCATAAATCTTCAAGGTGCCCACTTATCGATATTGGGCTGCAGGGAATAAAATTTGCCGCCAACCCACACCGAGATCGGTGAGCTAATAGTTAAAATTCACTCTTACGTGATTTGATGAGATCGAACTCACAGTTGAATCTCGCTCTGAGCAATATCACCAAAAGATATTTATTTCTTAAACTATACTAGATCATTGGTAGTGCTACGTTGATGGTACAAGTTTAGCACTAGTTATTTAATTTATCTGATATATTTACGATTGAACACGAAATTCCGAAGAAGCTCTCCTTATTTATCGATGAATTTGCCGCTGACCCACTTTACGAATTTGGTTATCAGATTTCTCACATGTTTTTTTTTTGTGGGTCATTTTTGTTTGAGTATTTAGAATTATTTCTCTATTATTTTTTTTCCTTATTTCCTCTATTTTTTATTTCTATGATAGGATTCCCTTTTTTATCGGCCATGTATTCTGTGCATATGGATCACAACATTCTTTAATGAAATCAAGTATTTTAGCTCCAAATTATTCAGCATTTTACACTTTCACAATCCACATCCTCGGTAATTTCTCGGCGAGCAATTTTCATCTATTTATTAGATTTTTTAAATTTTTTTATCATTTATATATTTTCAATTAGAGTTAACCATTTATTGGATTTTTATATATTTTAAAAGATTTTTTAGAATTTAAAAACCTATAACTATATAATTACTTATTACATATCAAGTTATAATTGGATAGATATATCATGTGAGCATTGCCAACGTGGCATGACCTTTCCACTGAAAACTTTATCGTAAGATAGAACAGGTACCAAGAGATGACCAACATTGGAAGAGGGGAAGGAAATAAAAAGAGTGCCGAGGAACAAATTCTGCATTAGATAGTTAATACATTGAAATTAAAGAATACCTTAAATGGAAATAGGCCATGCCTCCAGTTGGCCCTTGTGGATATTTTATATAATATCAGAGTAGATTTCTGCGTAGACTCGCACATGAATAAACTCCATATGATATAGTTAATGAATCGAGATCTGAAACATAAGAGAATTGTATATCCACCAATATAAATATAGGTTTTTTGGTGAAAACATTCTCAGTTTCCGGTAGGCTCGAGTAAACATTATATCGTATCGGAGCATATTTCGATGCGGGCTCACATCTCTTCAGACCTGAGTATGAAGCAAGCTCGAGACTGGAAGAGAAATATTTGACTCGTGGTTAGTTGCTGATCCTAAATATGAAACTCATGCAATTAAATAGAAGATCGGAAGAAAAATGCCATGCTCGTGATCAATAAATTCAGTAAGGAAAAAGTCTGACTTGCATCGGTTGCATCTCAAGCACGGAATACGAAACATGCCTCGTGGCAAGTTGTCTATCTGCGTACGGAAGAAAGATGTTCGACTAAAGGTTATTTATTGAGTGCGTGTATTTGAATATACATGGCAAGTGTAAGTCACATTACCATGTAAGAACATGTATTTAGGGCACGTGACAAATATAAAAGTCATGTTATCGTATGAGAGCGAGTTTAAAGAATGAATTCCATATCAAATTGTCAATGGATTGAAATATGAAATATATCATAATTGGATAATAAACTCAATTTCTTATAAGTTAAGATAATAAACTCAATTTTTTAACAAACTTGAGATTGGTATAGTGATTTTCTCACTGGACCGCCAAATGAGTGATCCCATGATCGACTTTCAGGTTAAGAGGGTCGACAGAATTTTCCTCAAGAATCCAAGCCTGACCGTAGTTAGTCTCGAGATGCACTTTGACTAGTTCAGAGATACTGTGTAGTAAAAAAAAGATAGATATTTTATAAAGTAAATGATTGGCGATTTTTTTCGGGCAGAAGTCCCGAAAAAGTGATGTGGGCCAGTTCATAAAGTAGGGGAGCTCGTCGTGTTTCTTGGAAAAGGACATGGTCCCGGGTGTCAGCGACCCACCAAGTGGATCAGACATTTTATGGTGAGATGTGTACCACGTGAAACCGAGATAATTGATCACAAATCTAGACAACAACGATCGCTAATAGACCAACGAAGCGCGGGAGATTAGACCCTCCAGGTCTGTCGTTAAAGGATCAGGTCATGCCCCCACACTCCCACTTACGTCAAATGTCCATCTCTTCCTTTTCACATGTGGAGAATGTCCGGTCATTTTTTTAATGTTCGGATCTGTTCCTTTCCCACCGTTGTGCTTCATGTGTTGTAATAAATTTAGCAGGATGATTACGACCGAATTCGCAGTCTAACGGTCCAAAATTAAATTCTATGTAAATTTGACGAGTCCACTGTATCAGGTTCGGGTCCATTCTACATACTTGTATAAAAAAAATCTGTTAAGAGGTATGCTCTTTGGTTGGTGGTGTTGAGATGCGGCGTGACTGAGTCAACACCAATGCTGCCCTTATTGTAGCCGATAAAAAAAAAATCAACGGAGTGATTTAAATCGAAGTTAGATAAATTGGAGTTTATTAATCCTTCTTATATCATATGGTACACTTCAAAAAATGCGAGCATTATCGGTTTAGAACAGAGCAACAAGTGTAAAAAATTCTGCATGGTATGACAGTCAGTTATGTATAGTTCAAGCTTACACCTGATTAACATGCTATGAAACTCGTGATCATAAAATTTGAGAGTATAAAGAAAACATCTGTCTCATGGTCAATAAATCAACTGCATGAGCAGAGAGCCCAACTCGTATTACTTGTAATACGAGATAGAAGAGAGAGTTATTAATCCTGTCAAATTTTGACACGACACGATGCAGAGTTACATGGGTTCAAGTTGAACTTAAACGTATTTCATGTCTAAATAGGTTGAACTCGTATAGTCCATATCAATAGACACGTTAAGCTGGATTCTTATAACCCGATAAGACATGACTAAATATGTTTAGTGTGTACATCTCAACACTGTTAACCGATTTAACTTATTTATGTAGACAAGCATGTTGATGCGGTACGTGTCTTGATGTACAGTTTAAGCGCGTTACTTGTACGAGTTAAACATGAATGTCAGCTCGTTAATAAACAAATTTTATATGATTTTGATAACTTTGAACATATAATAAACGAGTCATGTAGACGTCAGAAATTTTGACACCAGCATGTTTATACGA
>CM075289.1:13522545-13542687 GCA_037672795.1 Lagerstroemia speciosa | reverse complement strand
TACGGCATTCGGAGGATAAAACGTCGACATCTTCCAGTTTATTACCAAAGAGTGCTCAACTTTCAGAGAGAACATGAAAATTTTCCTCTCTTCTTAATGCTTCCCATCTGCTCATAACTAATCCCTACCCTACTGTACACCAAACATCAGTGCCTGGTCTGTGTTGCCTGCTTATCTAAATGAATTGATAACAACAAACAGTGCAGACGCTTCAAGGAATTTCCCGTCCACTATGCACAATCCCATTTGCTTTAAGCATGTCTTGAAAGGCTGACTGGGCACAATCCCATTGGAGTCCATTCGTCTAATATTTACAACCTGTGCACACTGACCCTGAAAGGCAGATGCCCGTTGAGAGAGCTCCAGTAGAAGCTGCATTGGGTGTTTTGCCTGTATAGTCATTGAATCCCACAAGTTCAATGCTTCCTCATTCTTATGCTCCATGAAGAGCATGCTTATGAGGATTGTACATTATTTGATTGCAACCTTCAACTTCCATTCACTTGAAAACAGCTATTGCTTTGTCCATGTTCCCACACTCGGTGAAAGTATCTATTAAGGCATTGGAACAATGCGAGCAAGGTGAAATCCAGTTTCACTCATTCCCTCAAAATTCTATCGGCCTCTTCCACTCTTCCTGCTTTACCAAGAATACGAATGAGCCAGAATAGATTGTGCATTAACCACTAGAACACCCCTTTTACATGTTTCCAAGGACTCCATGGCCTCTTCCAATCAGCCGCTCTTGCAAAGTCCATTAAGTCATCTCATCAGGGTCAAACCCACATCTTTATCCTCTTGAAAAGTCTGATGGCCTTTCTAAGCTTCCAGACTTTGCATACGATTCAATCAGATTAGTATAAATTGCTACATTGTGTTCGCAACATCTCCCAATCATTTTCTGGGAAATTACATAGCCTTTCCATGCATTTACCTTCTCTTCAAAGCTTTCCAATCGCTAAGCTATACGCATGGGTTGGAATCTCAATCCCTTTATCTTCCATCTCGTGATATAGTCTGAGCGAAGAACTGAAATCTCCTTCAGCATAACACGCCTGTATCAAGGTAAAAAAACATAATGCTGTCCGGTTCCACATTCCATGCTGCCAATCTCCCTCAATATCTCGAGGCTTTTGGGACTTCGCCTGCTCTACGGTACCCTTTAATCCTGGAATTCCAAGTGACTTTATCAGGCCTAATATGTCCACCTCTCATAACTCGAACACCCTTTCAGCTGCCTCGATGAACTTCGAATTGACCAAACCGTTTATCAGAAGCTCTTGAAAGTGAATAAGCTCGGCTAGATACCATTCTCTTTCAATTTCCACAACACAGAGCAATTCCTCCACCATCCCGACATTCCTAAGCTCTTGAAAAGTGAATTTGCTGCAAACACAGTCATCAGAAACCCTTGTCGTTTGCCCAGTATCGACAAGAACTCGATCAAGGAAACATTGCATTTATCTTATGGTAGTAGTTTTGCCCAGCGAAGCTCTTGAAGAACCTCAGAGCAACGTCAGGCTTCCCCGTAAGGTAGTGGAGCGCAAAACAAAAGAACACAAAGTTGGGAGAAAGCTCAACCAGGGAATTCTCTACAGAAATTATCCAATTTGAGCTCCCATCTCCGGAGACCTGTCAAGGAGGCCACGGGTTTTCTGGCCACCAGGGGAGACTCCGGTGGACGGACATTGAATCAATCGATGCACGTGACGAATAATCTCGATACTTGACTGCCACTTTTGATCAAGTATATGTAAAATGTCGCAAGGGGCACAGCTGGTCCCATGGTCTAGTGGTTAGGACATTGGACTCTGAATCCAGTAACCCGAGTTCAAATCTCGGTGGGACCTTTCCCAAGAAAAATGTTTTTTCTTCCCTGGTTTCTGCTCGATGGATTATTAATTTCTTAAAGCTCAGTTTTTTTCCTTTCTAGATTAGATTAGAAGCTTCGCCTGGTTTCTGCTTGATGGATTATTAATTTCTTAAAGCTCAGTTTTTTTCCTTTCAAGATTAGATTAGAAGCTTCGCCACTGGACAAACGATTTGTTGGTGCTGCTTTGCAATGGTCGGTGTAGATATCCTCGTCTTCCAAGCTACACGGGAACGTTCTCCTCCTCGGTTCGGCAACCTCAGCTCACCACTAGCAGCGTCCTAGGAAAGTCAAGAAAAGAAACTTGTGGCTGTCGCTGATACAAGAATCAAAGTACGACTTTTTTCGACGAAGCTTTTATACGGAGGAGCCCAGTCGAAGAATCGATTCGAATCTCTTTCTTACAGCACAGATCAGCTCCTTCAAGCCCTTTTCCATGGCTGCTCTGAGCGGCATCGCCGCTCACAACCCCAAGCTCCAGTCTTTCATTAGACCCACAACTGAAGAACCCGCCGGGAGATTCAGTTCTCCTTGCAGGCTATCGCCGTCGAGTAAATTGAGAAGGAATTGGGGAGTGCGTTCTGTCACAGAGGACAGGAAAGTTGCCGCCGTGGAGAAGAGCTACTCTAAGGACAGCAAGACGCCTCTGCCGGTGAACGGAGCCGATGATTTCAAGAATTCGAATTTCGAATCGAAAGAAGAGGGTGATGGATTCGACATGCCAGTTAGCAGCGCAATCAATGCAGCGATTGTTCTAGGCGCGGGGACTCTTGCTGTTACCAAGTTGCTTACCATTGATCATGATTATTGGCAGGTGAATAAACCTTTTTATTATCTTTAAAACTTGCTTGCAGTTTGTGTCCGGATAAGGAATTGACATAAATAAGGTTCCCTGCAAGAAAAGGCTTTGTTGAGTTTTGGTCTGTCAAGTTCAAGATCATAACATAGTATCATGCTAATGTGAATGCGAGCTGCCTTTTTCATTTATGAGATGTCATTTCTGGGGAAAACTATGAATCGGTTTTTGCTGTCATCTCGAAGACAATGAAAAGTCCTATTTCGTTAAACACTGGAGATAATTACTGCTGGTTGTTCCCCATTGATAAGTACTCACCAAAAGCGAAAGCATTTGGTCTAAGCTGTATTTATTAATGATAAGAAATATCCTTATGGAGATACTGCTCTTGTCTCAGGGATGGACCCTTTATGAGATTCTAAGGTACGCACCGGAACACAACTGGATCGCTTATGAGGAAGCTCTTAAAACGAATCCTGTGTTAGCGAAAATGGCAATAAGTGGGGTAGTCTATGCAATCGGGGATTGGATTGCCCAGGTAAGTGATTGTTTTTTTGCAACTATTGTTGCTCAATTCACAGTAGTTGGTCCTTTTGGGTGGGTTATTTTTCTAATGATATGCTGATGAGTTGTGCAGTGTTATGAAGGGAAGCCTCTTTTTGAGTTTGACCGGGTGCGCATGTTCAGATCAGGCCTTGTAGGGTTTACTCTTCATGGGTCCCTTTCTCATTATTACTACCAATTCTGTGAGGTGATCACTTGTCCTTTATTCGATGGCCTCTTTTTTATCCTCTATCTAGTGTTGTTAAATTGTACTTTCAACTGAGGCCACTTGTATTGTTGTTAAGGCTATTTTTCCCTTTCGAGATTGGTGGGTTGTCCCTGCAAAGGTTGCCTTTGACCAGACAGTGTGGGCAGCAGTTTGGAACAGCATTTACTATGTGGTCTTGGGGTTCTTGCGTTTCGAATCCCCGTCAAGTATCTTTGAGGAGCTCAAAGCAACTTTTTGGCCAATGCTGACGGTAAACCGATTCTTCTTCACATTTTGAGACGATATTGTTTAACAAGAGAGATGGTTATTTTATTGCAACCTCCACTCTGCTGTTGAATAAAAACTCATATCATTGAGCTTCCTTTGCTTGAATGAAATTCTATCAATGCATTTGCTTGCTATCAGTAAGATTGTGTTTATTGATCTTGTAAAGGGATTTCAATTTTACAGCAACGTATGCGTTTTCTGTGACAATTTTGTTGGCTGCTGTTTGTGTATTGAATTGCATTCTGTTTTGCTAAGCAGAGCTCATAAGTCCCGGACTAATTAGCCTGTTTTGCAACATTTATGATTGTTACATAATTGCTATTATTATTTAGAATAAATAAATTGCTAGTTTTGCAACAATGACATGGTGAAACATGATCACAACATGGTAGTCTGAATTGCCCAGGGTGTTCTGCCAACTATCATTTCAGCTAATTCATAGTTGCATCAGCTGCTCTTATTTTCCTTCCTTTCTGCGCTGTGAGCATGCTTTCTTCCTTCTTGTTTTGGCTGAGGCATAAACTGTTCCTCAGTTGTTTAGGCATCGATCTGGTTGATGATGCTGATCGATTTCTGAGATTGATAACCATTTTTGGTTATTGTTTTACAGGCAGGGTGGAAGCTATGGCCATTTGCTCACCTGATCACCTATGGAATGATCCCTGTTGAACAAAGGCTTCTGTGGGTTGATTGTGTGGAACTTATCTGGGTCACCATTCCTCAACGTAAGACTGTCTAAGGTTTCCTAATAACAAAATTTCTCGGGCATGGGATGAAGATGTTGACCGTAGTACCTGTTTATATTCTTTTTATCCATTTCTGCAGCTACTCCAATGAGAAATCGGAAGCACGAATCTCTGAAGCATCTGAGGCAGGCTCAAGTTCTTCATCAAGTAGCACTACAAAGGTCGATCACTGTCCAACTCCTCCTTCTTTGTCTCGAATAAGAGTCTCAATATGAATAAAATAATCTCTCGGAGCTCACAAGAGCCTGATTTGATCTTTAGGAGGCCTATCGATTGGGAAGTATATAGCAAAGACACCAAACATAGTTTAACATTATATGAATATAGGTTCTTCCATTGTTTCTCTGCAGGAATAAATTGGACTGGAAGAATTCCATTGAGTACCGCTTAAAGAGGTAAAACCGACCTTGTATTTGTGCTATGATCACAGCCCCACATGCTAGCCCTGGGAATTCTTCCTCTCTGTGATTGTGTACGGATAGCGTAGTTCAAAATCTTGTTCAAGCACGATGTTCTGAGTTCGCTCTGATCTGTGCTTGTGAATAATTAGATGCTGCAGTATAGAAATTGTCTAGCCACACATCACGGCATTCCTAGGCTTCATTCATCTACGAACTTTCGGGGACTTGTGGCTTGCAAATTGTAACTTGTGGAGTCAACAAAAGCAATTATAAGTCAGCATGCTGCACAATCTGCTTTCATATATTTCCCGAGTTTCGTTCTTTTGTGTGGATCCTTAGTGTGTGCGCACATCCGGGAGTTATTTTTATCGCATTTTGATATATTGAACGAGGACTCTTACACACACCCCACACGCCAAGTTTTCCAAGTACACATAACGATTTTCAAGTTGCAAATGATTGTTGACATTATCTGTTGTTGTATTATTCATGTTCATCCACTACTGCCGGCCGGCCGGCCACCTTTCGGAGTATATCTGGGTGTGCTGGGTGCTGTCGGATGTTGCGGGTTTCGTCTCTCCGTCGTTCCCTCCGTGGTGAGGAATCAGTGAACTCTGTTATGTGCTATGTCAACTTTATTGCCTTCCTTCAGTTCTCTATCCTCCTCAGTCTGGTATATTCACACAATGCAGAAGTGATCGACTAGTTTCCACCGACGATTTTGGATTGGCAGTTCCTAACCAAAATTGGATGGTTTCGAACCGTCTCTAAACCGTCCTAAAAGCGGTTATGCCCCCATGGAACCGTACCGGCTGTTCCAAATCAAAACCTGTCGGTACCAAAACCTTGGCCAAGACTACAATGACATCTCATTTAGTTTAGAGTTAACAAGTTCAAGAAAGTCTTGTATATACGTGGCGTTATAAATTAATAATATAAATATTATAATAAAATTTTATAAATAAAAATTATAAAAATAATTAAAATTTATTAATTTGTAATATAATATAATATTATCAATAGTATTTTTGTTAGACTGAAGACTGTCGACAAGTTCTCTGACTACTCAGCTACAAGTTGTAACTTAGTTTATCCAAACGGTACGTGCTAATCAATTTTGATTGGATTGATGTTGATGTGTATTGAATTATAGCAAGGATGGATCACTGATCACGTCCGCGGTTGGCAAGATGTTCTAAAATTAAAATCTCTGACCAGAGAAGAATGGTCCCATGATCAAGAGAAATTATTAAGTGATACTATCTCGTCATGAGAAAATTAATTAAGATGTAAAAAGTGAGAAAGTTAATGTTAATTACACGAGTAATTACTATGATTAAATGTCAATCAAAGTAATTGGATTGGTTCTTTTTCACCGTGTCATTATAAGGTAGAATTATCTAACATTTTTTTCCTGATCAATATGCGCCCTGATGGCGAGAAGTTCAACTTGATTCTAGCATGGACCATATGTCACATTCCTAAACTCGAACCCCACACCTTATTTTTTTCAGTTCGGATCCGGTGGGCACACTAGGAGGTGAAACTCTTCCAAGATAAATTTTCTCCATCCACAAGACTCAAACACGGGGCCTTATAGCTAAGAGAAATAGATGTCTTACCATTTCAATCGATTTATATATTTAATAGTTTAGATATTTACTATACGTATATGATAGCTGTACATACATATATTTACTCGTGATATAACATCATGAATTGATCGTGCCAGCTATTAATAATGAGAAAAAGCAACATGTCTTCTGTATTTGTCTGTACTATTATACGCAAACGTTTTGGAATTGTGGGTTATGAAATATATCTGATTTTTAGATTAAGGGTAAAACAATCATTTTTCTCTCACTCTCTATATATAAGCCTAGCAGAAATATCTTTCATTAACTGCTTAGTTTCTCTTATCTCACTTCTTATTTACAATTTTAGCAATAAAATCTGTCCTTTTTTTAAAGAAATAACTTGAAATTGTAAGAATAAAAAAATAAAATTTATATAGTATAATGATGAAAGTTGAGAGTAGTTAGTTAATTAACTTTAAATAAATTAAATTATAATAAATTATAAACCATACAATTACAAGGATTTATTTTAATATTTGATATTAATTTATTTTTGTTTTCTTTCCATGCATAACGTGGATATGTGTTTAGTATGTATATTTTCTTAAAATATTTGATGGATGGGGTTAGAGTTCAACTTTATTAGATTTTTGATAGTGATAACCGGTTGTTCAATACGTTTGACGGGGTAACATATTCTAGCAGCTTCCCTTGTGCTGAAAGAAGGTAGAAAGAACAATTTGGCTGTTCAAAATCTCCCAATAGCAGCAGACAATGTATGATAATAAGTTTATAATGGTCCCGTGCCTTATTAGATAAGGTTATTCTAGAAATAAATGTGTAATTGAATTTATGAAAATCGAATCAACAACAGTCCTCAATTGAACGTGCACGATATGTTACCAAATACGATTCAGTAACATTTACAGTGGTTATACTTGCACCAGCTAATACAAACCATTTAACTGTTCTAGCTAACTGGACGTGTTCATTTTTATAATTAATTTTTTATTTTTAAAATTTTATAAAAAATTAAAAATAATTAAATTTCATTTGTTGGTATCAACGAGAATGAAAACGGTCGGTTCCAGGGAGCTTTTTCTTCCAACTGGTAGGGCTGATGGGTTTTTTGGTACGGACCGACTTTAACCAGTTGATTTTTATACCGGCAAAACGATAACAACCCGAAAAATTGTTCGGGCTCCATAAAGTCGGGTGTTCAATTCGGGTACGGTTGATTTTTCAATTTTTAAATTTTTCGATTTTTTACTTGCATCTCTAGGTTGCGTAAGTTACGTTAAGGTAGGTGGTTTATAGTAGCAATCCGTTTCCTCGAAGCTCGGCGATTCTGTACCGATTCAAACAAAACCACTGAATGTGAGATTTTTTCGGGAACGACAGCTTCATGGGCTGTCACTTTCCTTTCTACCTTAAAAAAAAAAAAGGTGTAGATTGTGGATACCTCAGAGGGCAGACAAGGATCGATTCCGGCGAGTGTTCGCATAAATTGTGTGCAGAAACACATTAGCTCGAGAATTACGACCACAGATACCGAGCCAGAGTTTTTCGTAGGTATAACTTCTATCTGCTATGTAATTGAATTCTGAATTATCTCGAATTTATTGGTAGAATTGGAAAGAAATTGTTTGAAAGATATTAACTTCCGGCTGCGCTGCGATTTCCAGCAGAAAAATGGATGACAAAGATTTGGACGCGATGCTGAGAGGGCAAGCAGCCATATGGCGGTACACGTACGCGTACATCGATTCGATGGCTCTGAAATGCGCAGTGGAGCTCGGCGTCGCCGAGATCATACGCTCCCACGGCCGGCCGATTACTCTGCAGCAGATCGCCGATTCCATCAACGGGTCGAGCTCCTCCGTAGACATCACCTCACTCGCACGGGTCATGAGGCTGCTCGCCCACCGGGACATCTTTGCCGCCCATCAACAGTCAGACACCGGAGACACGCTCTACGGCCTTAACCACTCATCGATGTGTCTCCTGCCGGAGTCGGAGTTCAGCCTTGCCCCACTTATCATGGCGGAGCACCACCCGGTTCTACTGGATCCGTGGCACTACCTCAGTCACTGTGTTAAAGATGGTATTTGTTGATAGTTAAATTTCACTTAAAAAGGAAATTTGGTACCACAACCTAATAGTTTAGAATTTTAGATAGAAACTTATTATGTGTAAGGTGGAGATTTTACATAGTATTAGAACGTATTGATCCCGAACTCACACCACGTTAAGTTCGAGTGTGGAACTCGTGACCTGTTATAAGCTCGAGACCGAAAGAAAAATGTCCGGCCTATGGTCAGTTTATCGAGTACGGAAAATCATCTGTCTCATATATTAGCCCGAGAACAGAAGAGAAGTCCCACCTCGTAGTGGTTTGTCACCTCTTGCCCATGACCGGAAGAAAAATATCCGGTTCGATATTAGTTATTGCAAGTGGATGTTTAATTAATAACTCATATCAAGTGTGAATATATTATCATGTAAAGATGTGTACTGAGAGTTAAATCTCATATCAACTAGAAATTTTACAGTATTGAAGCAAGGGGTAAAGAGGCAGTGGATCAGATTTTTAATTTGATGTTTTCTCGTATAAGGTAAAAATTGACGATGTTTCAACAGGAGGATCCCCGTTTAAGAGGGCGCACGGGGCGGATATATGGGAAGTGGCATCGAAGAACGCCGAGTTCAACAAGCTGCTCAACCATGCGATGGCGTGTACGAGCAAGAACATCATCCGGGCCGTCTTCACAGCCTACAAAGACGGGTTTAGCTCCGTCGGATCGCTCGTGGATGTGGGAGGAGGGATGGGCGGGGTGATGGCCGAGATTGTGAAGGCCTACCCGAACATCCGAGGGATCAACTTCGACCTGCCCCACGTTGTGGCCGGTGCGCCCGACCACCCGGGGGTTGAGCACGTGAGCGGCGACATGTTCGAGTCCATTCCACCAGCCGATGCCGTGTTCATGAAGGTAACCGTGTCGAGTAATTTTATGTGCTTGGTAGATCAATTCTAGGGCGGAAAATGAGAACACGAATGATTTTTAATTTGTGCAGTGGATACTGCACGACTGGGGAGACGAATACTGCGCGAAGATTCTAAAGAACTGCAAGAACGCGATACCGGAGAACGGGGGGAAGTTGATCATCATCGAGGCGGTTCTGCAACCGGAAGGTGACAGGCACATCAACGATCAGGCCGTCGTGTTAGACCTAAAGATGCTCGTGCACACGACAGGCGGGAAGGAGAGGACCGAGCTCGAGTGGAAGAACCTCCTGGTCGAAGGAGGCTTCCCTCGTTCCAACATAATTAATATCCCTGGCTTTCCTTCCATCATCGAAGCCTTCCCAAACTAATCCGCGTCGATCTCTTATCAGTTTCTGTTCGAATCGTGCTATACATCTGCTCGTGGTGAACGTTTTGTTCCACCGTGTCTCGTCATACGATTCCATGGCGATATTGTTCCCTTCATCGTTGATGTTTCAAATAATAAACCTGCATGTTCTTTCCTGCACGAACCGAGTGCTTATCCACTGTAAAATTGTTAACCTAAGTCTGCACGTAAAAGTTATGTTCATCGGTACTGTTCAGTAGTATTGCAAGTTAATATGAATTATCTAAATTAAAATATTCAATGCGATAGAGTTTAAACTAATATTAATTTTAAATAAAAATTTCTAAAATATCTTAAGAATTCTAAGAAATAATGCCATTAAAACCTAAAAAAAACACGTGTCATATAATACTCATCTCCTTTTCGAATTTGTACTGATGAATGTTGGGGGCATTTACGGTTTCTCATTTTTTTATTCTTTTATTTAGATTCTTAGTGATTTTTCTTTTAATTTAAGAGAAATTTTAAAATTTTATTTTACCGTCTAATTTCTATTTCATAAATATAATTATGTGACTAATTTATATTAATTTACAATACTATTAGGAAGTAATATTTTCCTAGATATTTATGTTCCATATTGTGTAGAGGATATTTGCATATCTCATTTTAGTTAGAATATTTTTCTATTCCAAATTAGTTAGGATATTTTCCACAATCCACGAGATTGTCTTACCTTCCGATTAACAACACATCTGTATATATTTATGATGTACGCACTCAATGTAATTAAGTTCTTCAGCTTCAATCATCTCGTATCCGTACTATATTTTTACATGGTATCAGAGCCAGGTTAATCCACCCACCTGTATTGATTCCCATCTAGCAGCGAAATAATTCCTGCTTCCCTCCAGTTTCCCACACCAATCAACAATGGAAAGAGTCAATATTTCTTCATCTACCAGAACCGGATCCTCAGCAAGTGTCATAGCCGGGTCCTTCTTGAATCGGAATTTATCCGAGACTCAGTTTCAACGTCTTCTCAATATAATTGGCACCGATGAAGATAATTCTCAGCCACTCTCTGGTAACAATTTTGTTTTAATGAATTATGAATGGATTATTGATACCGGAGCCTCGATGCACATGACGGGTTGCGCACAACTTCTTACAAATTCGAGACCGATTACGGCTCCCTCTCCCGTGTACATTCCTAACGGAAAATCGTTGCAAGCCACAAGAATTGGAACAATTAATCTTGAAGGAATTTCCTTGAATGATGTATTATTGGTGCCCGGGTTTGATTGCAATTTGATTTCCGTTGCAAGACTAATTACCGATCTTGAATGTCGAGTAACATTCTTACCTGATATTTGTCTCATACAGGACCGCACCTCGAGGAGAACAATTGGAGTGGGTGAGCTTAATGGGGGGATTTATTATTTAAGGCGTGTGGTAAATTCAAACGTCGCGTGCAAGTCTACAAATACTGTGGACTTATGGCATCGGAGACTCGGGCATCCTGCTCGTCAAGTAAAATTGCCTGGTTTGGATTTGGATCTAGATGAAAATAAAGGTTGTGACATTTGCCATCGTGCGAAGCAAACTCGTTCGAAATTTTTGAACAGCGCTAAGAAAGCGGATTATCTATTTCAATTAATTCACTGTGATTTGTGGGGCCCTTATAAAATTCCTTCTCTATCTGGAGCTCGATACTTCCTCACTATTGTTGATGATTACAGTAGGGGGACTTGGTTATATTTGCTTCGGGAAAAATCAGAGGCTAGAAGATCTTTAATTGGGTTTTGTAACATGATCAGAAATCAGTTTGATCGGACAATTAAAATAGTGAGAAGTGACAATGGGCTCGAATTTTTATCAGTACAGCTGCAGGATTTTTTTGTGGAGAACGGGATTATTCGTCAAACGAGCTGTGTTGAGACGCCGCAACAAAATGGTCGAGTAGAACGGAAACACCGCCACATCCTAAACGTGGCACGTGCACTCATGTTCCAAGCATCACTTCCTGTGGAATTTTGGGGGAATGCGTTTCCGCAGCGGCCCATCTCATCAACATCACTCCAACCCCTATTTTATCTGGTAAGAGCCCACATGAAGTTATATTTGGAAAAGTACCGGATCTATCAAATATGCGAGTTTTTGGATCTTTATGTTATGCTAAGATCAAGCCTCATTGTAAAGATAAGTTCGGAGAACGTTCCAAAAAATGCATTTTCGTAGGATATCCTTTTGGTAAAAGGGGTTGGCGTGTGTATGATATGCAAACCCGGGAAATATTTACAACACGTGACGTAATATTTTATGAAAATGAATTCCCTTTCTCTTCCACTGTGTTGGAGACTACAAATTCGGACCAGCGTCTATATATCGATGAAGGAAATTCAAATTGGGCTATTCAACCTCTCCAATCAATGCAAGCAACTGAGGGGCAACATCCATCACGTGGGATTATGGAAATTAACAGCCCATCTACTGAGGGGGAGGCTCAACCAACCCAAGAATTGATTGATGGTGAGGGGGAGAGTGGAAATAGGAGCCCACAGCCAAGGGGAGCTGCAGAAAGGTATAGTGGGCCAGCAAGTCTAGGCCCAAGCCCACAGAATCAAGATAGACAGCATGGGTTGGACAGAAATTTGGAAGTCGATTTAACTCGAGCTATCATTGACGAATCAACACAACAACGGAGGTCAGTTCGGGAACGGAGAATGCCATCTCGACTATCTGATTATATTTGCCACATCGCCAAGTGCATTCCAAGAACCCCCCCTTGCTCACCCGATCCAACGAACTCCTCAGGTACGTGTCATTCTATTGAGAAATTTCTTTCTTATGATCGTGTAGCTGGGCATCATGTTTCTTATTTGGCTGCAATTGATTCTGATGTGGAGCCTAGAACCTATAGACAGGCTGCTCAAGATCCACGATGGCGAGCGGCAATGGCCGAGGAGATTCGTGCTTTAGAGACAAACGACACATGGACCATTCAGCAACTACCTCCTGGTAAAAATCCAGTAGGTTGTAAATGGGTTTATAAAATTAAACGAAAGGCTGATGGTACCATAGAAAGATATAAGGCACGATTAGTGGCTAAAGGGTTTACTCAGGTGGAAGGCATAGATTTTCATGAAACTTTTGCTCCAGTCGCAAAACTTGTGACTGTACGATGTTTGCTAACTGTGGCTGTTGCAAGGAATTGGGAGATACATCAAATGGACGTTCAGAATGCTTTTCTCCATGGTGATTTGGAAGAGGAGGTATATATGTCACTACCACCAGGATTCTCCTCCAACAAAGGTAATGTTTGTCGTTTACGCAAGTCTTTATATGGCTTACGACAAGCATCTAGGAACTGGTTCTCAAAATCGCCGATGCACTTCGACGATATGGCTTTGTACAAGCTAATGCAGATCACTCTCTTTTCACTCTCTCACAAGGTGACTTATTTATGGCTGTACTTGTCTATGTTGATGACATGTTGGTAGTAGGCAATAACTCTCATCATTGTGAAGCATTTAAACGTTATCTTGGTACGTGTTTTCGTATAAAAGATCTGGGCCCTCTCAAGTATTTTCTTGGAATCGAAGTAACTCGAATGGATTCAGGATTATTCTTAAATCAGCGTAAATACACTCTAGATATTCTTACAGAGTGTGGGATGCTAGGGTCACGACCCTCTTATTTTCCTATGGAGCAGCAGCATAAATTATCAGATGATTCTGGTTCGCTCTTGACTGACCCAGGAAGGTATCGGCGATTAGTTGGTCGTCTCGTTTATCTCACAATCACCAGACCAGATATTTATTATTCAGTGCATATTTTATCACAGTTCATGCACCAGCCGCGAGAAGGACATTGGAATGCTGCTCTTCGAGTACTTCGATATCTTAAACAATCACCGGCACAGGGGATATTTCTCAAGCCTTCTTCATTGCAATTGGTGGCCTACTGCGATTCTGATTGGGCATCCTGCCCCATGACCCGCCGATCTACTAGCGGATACTTCATCACTCTCGGGAGCAGTCCTATATCTTGGAAGACTAAGAAGCAAACTACTGTCTCTCGTTCTTCTGCAGAAGCTGAGTATCGTGCCATGGCTGTCACTGTCAGTGAACTACTATGGCTACGGAGTTTACTCTTGAGTCTTCAAGTTCCACTACGGAATCCCATGCTATTATACTGTGATAATCAAGCTGCACTGCACATAGCTGCCAACCCCGTCTTCCATGAACGAACAAAGCACATTGAGATCGATTGTCACTTCATTCGTGAACACCTCAAATCAAGTGCCATTACGACCGGTCATATCTCTACTCGCTTGCAGCTAGCAGATATTTTCACGAAGGCTCTTGGTCAGGATCGGTTTCAATTTCTTCTTTGCAAGTTGGGAGTTCGCAATCCTCTCTCTCCAACTTGAGGGGGAGTATTAGGAAGTAATATTTTCCTAGATATTTATGTTCCATATTGTGTAGAGGATATTTGCATATCTCATTTTAGTTAGAATATTTTTCTATTCCAAATTAGTTAGGATATTTTCCACAATCCACGAGATTGTCTTACCTTCCGATTAACAACACATCTGTATATATTTATGATGTACGCACTCAATGTAATTAAGTTCTTCAGCTTCAATTATCTCGTATCCGTACTATATTTTTACAAATACTGTTCACAATACTAATATAATATATTCGTGAGATACGATACTTTCTCATGAGTTTGTCACCGTCCATTCTCTGGTGGCTTCTCAATTCTCTCAATTATGGAAAAGCAAATCACGACTGCTGCTCCAAGCAGTCTTCTTTTGCCTGGTAAGGGGTCGGAGTCAACAGCTAAACAGGCAGATTCTGGCCTACGAACAGTGTTCAAGAAAAAAGGAAAATCATCCAGATTTGTGTTACGGATAATCTAGTTGACAAGTGTTAAAAATGGTATGGATAGCAAGAATAACATGGGAGTAACGGTATCACATGACAGCAAGAAAATGGAAATTATCGAGATGGGTCCCGTGGGCTCGGGTCAAATTATCATCTCTAAGAGACAACTTTATATATAACTTATATATTATGTGATAGTACTAATGTGATTTTGTAAACTAATATGATTAAATTATTTTTATGATTTTTTGTTCTTAAAGTTTTATTAAAAACTTATTAAAATGACCGAATGTTTTGGTTCGTGATACACCACGTCAGCACGTGGTATACTTGTTGTACGAAATTCTTTCTCCGTCTCTAGCGAGAGATTGTACGGAGTAACAATAACATGTCGGCAAGAATATGAGATAGATGCTTGATGATAAGGACTGAATCAATCGGGATATAAACCGAGCTTGAAATTTTTTAGCCTTGAGTACAAAATCAAGATACGTGGGATCGAAATCCTACCATGCATTTTCATCTAATGGATTACACGTCACCCCGATCGTTCTTCAGTTTTATGATACCACGTCATGAAAGGTATAGAATACTTGAAGACACATTATCTTTTCAAACGAGGAATGATGGAAATGTGATGTATTCCCGATAGGGTATTGGTTTACCACTATTCTTTCCATGAGAGATCTTTTAGCTTGGAACAACACAAAACTTGCAATTGTTCCCATTGTGTAGTTTTGCTTGCAACATAACATGTGACAATTCAAACAACAATTCATCTCAATCATGATGAGTCCTAGTCCAGACACTAACTTCCTAGTTTCACAGTAATTCGTTGGGGCATTATTTTCCTCAAGCGCGCATTCTGATATCAATTTGCACATCTCATACGCATCACCACGAGGCAAACTCCAATACATTTTGATGCTCGCAAGCCTTACCGCTACTAATAATGTAGTGCGTTCCATGAAACATTGTCATGGTGATTGGTTACGCTCTTCCAACACAGTATAGAACTTTTGTGCTTTTACATTTGATGATTCATCTTCTTTATTATCATATTGCGCATTAGAAGACATCACATTATGCAGAACTCTTGGCTAGCTGTATTAACGACAAAACAGTATATGCATATAAATATATTTTCCCTATCTTTTGAGGCAACAACAGTGGCCTGTGAGTCAAAAATGGAATAGAAGGAACATGGGAATGGAAGAGCATGCATGGTATTGTTAATAAGAATTTAAATATCAGATATCTTAATTTTAAATCGAAAATGATATTACTGCATCTAATCACTTTCCCGTACTTTCTCGATCTTATAAACGTCAAGAAATGACTTCTCAGCCCCACTTGCACCTGCCGGCCTCAAACTTTGTCAACTTGATTTGTACAAATTTCCACGTCTACGCTTTCCAAAAGGACAGCACGCTTTGACTTGCTTATCCACAAAAAGTCCACACAATAAAGACTGATAACTTGATGGGGTCACTGCAAACAATTCATGAATTCACGCTTTTATTAGTCAAGTCTAGTATGCAGAAAATAAAAAAAAAAATGGGTTTCCTTGCAAATGCCAATTTTATCGAGATTAATGATCCTAAATTAATTGAAAACGAGAGTTTGGAAGTTAACGAGAGATTTAATGTAATAATACCTAACCTAAACCTGTATATGAACTCGGAGGTCCTGGGTTGGGATATCATGTGTTGTACGGCTCTCGATCTGGCAATTTCCAAAATGGTCACCCGATTTGACTAAGAACTCTAAGCCAGCTCACTTACAGGAGAGAGCCTCGTGTGTAACACGTACAACACGTGATAAAATTGACGGGATATCACGAGCTAGTGAGATTCATTTATAAGATTTTTTTAATAAAATCTAAAAAATAAAGTCTAAGAGAGAAAAAAATCATAAAAATAGCTTGATTTGATTGACTCGTGACACTGCGTCAGTACTACCATGTGGCGTACTCATTGCATACAAGACTTTCTCCACCCACGGTCGTCAAGAGACCAACTTACCAACTAAGAACACTACACTTTTCTCCCTTTGGACCTTCAGTGGTTTAAGTATCATAGGTTCGATCGGGATTATCAATCCTAAACTCGACTGTCTTTTAGTTCAGTGATCATTAGAGTCTAGGAGATCGCAACCATACCATTAGGAGTTGAGAGATCTTAGGACTTGTGAAACTTATTCATTGTTTTTTTCCTTCTTACCTCTTTTGATGCAAAATTATTTTTAGATTTTTATTGTTTAACTATAATTAAGTAATCGAGTTTAAAGAATTTTATTTATTTACCTTATTTATTTGTCACAATTTAGTATATTACAATAAATAATTGCATTTTTTTTTTTAAATTTGGCTAAAGGTTGGTAACAGTATCCAATATTCAAATTTTTATATTCAACTTCAAACATATCGTATGTAATGAATAACTAAGGCAAGTGCTGACTTATCAATGTAACACTAACAAAAACCAAATGCAATGTATACATTTCGGTATTTTCTAGGTTCGGGTCCAAAAATACACTCTATATTATGTTTTGGCCCAAGGGATTCGTAAAATCTTATGTTACGATATTACCAAGTAATATTATTTATATTGTGACACTGGACCAATGAAATTTAGTTATTTTATAATTTTTAAATAAAACTTAAAAATATAAAAAAACCGCAGAAACATTTCTAAATTTGATTACTTAGTATCACTGTATGCGTATTATCACGTAATGATGTCATTGTCCAAAATACTTAGTTTGCTTTGATAATTGAAAAACCCAAGAGATGGATCTTAAATGTGATCTATCTATGACTTTTGAGCAAAATCCAACTTCCAACAAGATTGATCACTAACTTGGACTTTCTTTCCAAGCTTATAGAAGAGATTTGCAATCGATCTAAAATGAGATCGGATGAAGAAGTTGATAAAGAGGTATGAGGAGTATTCCTCTGACAAAAATCAAATTAAAAATCTCTTGATATTAAGTCGTGGATGGTACCTTTGCACTGAATCCGGTGTGCGCGTTTCATTATTCTGGACTTCATTTAGACACCGCAAATGGCGCCCTTTCTATTGGTAGAAAACACATGTGCGTTATACATGGATTAATTAAGTGCGGGAAACTGACAGCTGACAATGATGTCCTCGACGACTTCGAGCAGTTTCTAAGATGCATTTAATGTGGAGGAAGGTTTCGCCCGATTTTGACTACTGCGTTGCCAAAGTAAGCTAGTGAATCGAGCATCGTAGGTGTGAAAATTTGAAGAAATTAAAAAAAAACTTTAAAAGCTCCACGATTTTTTTGGTGGAAATTTTTCTAGAGATTTCAGCCTAATCGTAAATTAGTCTTGAAGTATGTTCTGGCTGGCTTGCGGACCATGTACTGTGCAAATAAAAAAATTGCAGAATTGATGTAAGAATTGACAACTAGTGAAACAAATTTTGACCTTAAATGGAGTACCTCAGTAATATTTACTGCAGTGCAGTCATTCAATGGAGGAAGTCTCGGTAAGGGTGCGTGAAGCATATGACCCGGTGCCAAGAATGATATAATATATTCGATCAATTAAAGTTATTATTTATTAGAATTCTTTTACATTTATCTAAGTTTTTATATTTCCTTAGATTTTAAGATTTAATAAATATAATTTTAATGACACGTCAAATCCTTATTAATCGAATATATCACATTAATATTATCACGTAGTATATCGGATAGATGGAAGACTCTCCATTCTGTGGGCTTTCTGCTTCATTAATGTGATTTCCTTTTTTATTTTTCTCCAACCAACTCACTATTTTAAAAAATAAAAATTATTAATTACTTTAAAGCAGTTCCATTCATGTAAGCAAGATCACATGTTTCTTCCCCTTGCAAGCCCCAGCTACTCATAGTGAAATGGATGGCTCTTTTTTTATTATTTTTTTTATTTTACAAATTGAGGTTTTATAGAATTTTCAGGACATCTGAAAATGAGAGAGAACAAAATAAAACAGAACAGACAGATTTTCTTATGAGATACGGAGCCTAAACTTATAAAAAAGAGAAATTAATTAATTCAAAAACATTCTAAAACAACTCTAGAAATATCGCGTAAAATTAAGGAATTGATAGATCAGTTGATGAACTGCGACTATTGAGTTAAAAGATTTGTGATAGAGGGTACCGACAAAGAAATAGTTAAGAGCATAATCTCTTGAAAATGATGAGAGTGTCTGAATCCAGTTCAAGAATGAGCCTGTGAAAACCCGGACTTTTAGAGGATAGGATATGGAAAATGACATTAAAAGTCCTATGTTAATCTTTTTTTGGAGTTGAGTAATATAAACTTGAAAATGATTAATTTAGTCATATAATATAAATTCATTATACTTTCAGTCCAAAACGTCACTGTTCTATTAACGACATGAAATTCACATAAAAAACAATGATAATTTGGACTAAAAATTTAACGGAAATGGTCCTACAAAATTAAATTAGTCCTTTCAAACTTAAAAAATTTAACTAATTAAAAATAATAAATATATAAGATTTTTATTATAATTATTCCGGACATGACATAAAGGAGGTGAAAGGGAGACTAATGAGTTCCATAAATGAAAAATCTGATGGCTTGATTCTTTGTTAGGTATCCAAAGACCAAAAATTTCCCGACAATTCACTGCACAGCTGCGGATGTCACCGTGATAGATTTTTAATTTGATGGGCTGATTTGACCCAAAATCCACTGGTTTCAATTAATTCTCATATGCTTAAAACCATTCACGTCATTTATAAATTCACGATTATCTTCTTTTTTATTATTAATTTTTACTTTTAAAAAATAATATAATGTGTATTATTGATATATTAAATAATCACTAATAGTTGTCATATAGTTTTATGGGAGACGGACCCTTACTACTATGAAAAGAAAATAAAAATAAAACACAGAAATTAAATCGCATAATTAGATCGTCTATTGATAACTTATTATAATTTAATTCAATTGAAATTCGTTAACCTATATTGGTCAATAGAGCATTCTTCGTTTCGTTAGTATACAATGTCCGTTTACCTTTTTGATTTTATAATTTTAAATTATTCATTTAAAAATATGACAGATTTTACTGTTAAAATTGTAGGTAGAGAGTGAGATGAAAAAATCTGAATAGTTAATAAAAAAATTTTATGTTAAGATTGTAAATATGTTGTGAGAGTAAATAATTGAAATTATTAATTTACACTTAATTTAAAAATCAGATACTTGTTATAAATTTTACTGTATAAATTATATTAATAATAAAAAAAAGATAAATCAAACTTTTTAAATATTTACATGTAATAGGATACTCGTAGACACATAGATATAGATACAATCAGTTGACCAGCGAATTTCTCTCCCTTTTATTTTTGCTTTAGAACCTGTGAATTTCGTGTGCGCGTGTGCGCGTGGGCGCGTGATATCTTATATATAT